>JASTWQ010000688.1:0-89655 GCA_035220615.1 Leptothorax acervorum | reverse complement strand
CTCCCGTGTGCGATAATAGTTCATTCATCGAAATATTGCATGTATACAAAAAACGGAATATTCGACGTATAAATTCTGTATTAATTAAACTCAACGCACAAACGAAGTAATCGGATAGTTAATAGACAACGTCGCATCTATTTAGTACGTGCGATATTACCGTAACACTTATCGCGGCACATTTCGCGATGTAATAAACGCAACGTCACGCACGCGGAGCGTCTCGCTCGGCTACCTCTCAGGTCGAGTGTCGGGACGTGAATGAATGAATGACAGCGCGGCGAGCGACCGGTCACCTCCGCGGAGTGACCGTTTTTGGCTGCATTCGGATATTTACTCTCAGTACAGAAAATCAATATTTTTCTATAAAATTCACGAAGAATATGTGCACCAAAATATCTTTTGGACTTTTCATTCATCCGTGATACATGCATGTTAAATTTGTTTATACATTTTGCTATCTTGCATCAATTTCTGTAATATTTAATTCTGGAAAGGAAAGAAAATGAAAGAAAGGAAAGAAAAATGAAAAAATATTATAACACAGCTATTATTGGAACATAATAAATTCCCATTATAAGTTCACATTATAAGTTCTTTACAGTGATTTTAATATTAAATCGATATCGATTTAATTAGGGAAAAGAGAGGGAATTTATAATGTTCCAATAATAGCTGTGTTTTAAGTCCGACAAATAATCGGCGCGCAGTTAATATGTTGGAAAGTACGCGTATTTAAAATACATATAAAAAATAATATTAAGCTGCCTAAGATCCAAGCTTAGACCGTATGGCTATTTCCTTTGTATTGATTTATATATTAACGGTCTTAACGTATATTAATTGTTTATAAAAAAATTATTTTTACTTATTATTATTGTATGTCTAAAAAAATATTTAGAAATATTTTTAAAATCTTATTGCTCAAAAAATAAACGTCGAACAAATTTCAAAGTGGTATTAATTTAATACTTGATAATGTAAAATATATAAAAATTAAAAAAATTTCAATAAATCGCCTATCAAGCGATTGATATAGTACTTCGCGGTTAGTGTTCTATGCAATAAACATTAAACGCAACAAATGAATGATGCGTCGATATAACGAGTTCTATTGTGAACTCAATGCGTGCTAACGCGACAGCAATCTCCCGTGAGCACAACAAATTTGAACAAATTGATAAATAATGGAGTTCCAAGATTAATTATTTTCAGCCTAGTCTGATTTAGTCTATCCATTTTGAGACACCGGATCTGTGACAAGTCGCATTTACCTAATAATATTATTAGATAGGAATAATACATAAATATATAAAATCTAATATAATCACAGATTCGTTACCCTATAATAAAAAATAATTCTTCACCAGCCGATGCGCAACGGACAGAGTTATTTCGTATACGGAGTAGGTATACAGAATCACGTGATGATTTTGTAACACAAAAATAAAAGATCCAAATTAAAAATTTGCGAGGAATACGTATATACATAAAAGCCTAATAAAGCTGAGTCTAATCAATCAAATCTTAAAGCATTGTATATGAAATAGGGGTAGAAAAGACTGAAGAATATAATGGAATTAGAAAAGTTGCCAATAATTAATATTAAATTGCCAAAATTGAAAGTGGTTGAGACTTGAGCATAATAATTTGCTTATAATTGTTTGGCTTCCTTATTAAGGAAGCTTTTTAAGACCTTTGAGACTTTCAAGAAAAAATGGGACTATATAAGCTATCTAATGACGTATTAATCATTACTCTACGATTATTAGTTTCGAAGATATAAACGTTCAAAGTGTGACATGTTTTCGTTGCATTCGTTGCATCTGTGCTCCCAATATTACCCCCTACTTACTGTCAACAAAGACGTAGTTCTACGCCAAAATTTAGTAATTTTTATGAGATAAACTATTAGGATAATAAGAACACAGATTTTACTGCTATTCGAAAATCTCCAATAAACTTTTGCATTACTGATAAAACGCAGATTTTATTTTAGCATATTTATTATTATTAATTATAAAAAATTTTCTTATTTACAGCTTGCGTTAGACCTGAATAAATGTAACACATGGAACGAAAAATTAAAAATATTTTATGCTTATTTTTCGGAAAAATTAAATATATTAACTACCGAAAATCAAAAACTTATATATTTCACAGTTTACAATCATATAGTCGCTATACAGGATTATGATATGTCTTCATTACCTCGCCTTAAATCACCTATAACGTTGCTAAAACCCACGTTTCCGATTGCCTATTTTACTGAAGAGGATTATGGTCTACATAAGGTAATTATAAATTTAATTTAGATAGATATTTTTGAAATAAGATTATGATTTTTAAAATAACAAGAAAGTTTATAACAAGAAACTTATTTTTAGGTTACAAAAGGCAAAGTGCAAGTTCGTTATATGGAAGGTAATCATATCACAATGATAGACAACGACAAAATTATATCAACTATTAATGAAGAATGGATATAAGATGATAAGACAGAAGATAAAAACTAATTTCTATTGTAAGGGATAGATTTATTTTAAACGTTTGATATTTTTAATGTATTGACTATGAATTGTTAAATATATTCTTTCGCATATTAGATCTTGCGTCGGCTCTCATAGCCCATTATTTGCTTAATTTAGATTTATTTTATATATGTGACGTTTAAACAGTGTTTAGTCGTGCATTGTCATGTAACAACAACCAACATATGTAAGAAGCGGTGTATATATGGCTATGTATACACCGCTTCTTACATATGTTGGTTTTTGTTACATGACAATGCATGACCAAACACTGTTCAAACGTCACATATAAAATAAATCTATCCCTTTATACAGACGGACACCCTTGTTGCAAAGAACCTATAAAAACTGATAAAAGAAATATATTCTATCTGAAAATGATGTGTTTTTGTCCTTGGAATCTTTTATAACTTCTAATAGAATTGATGATTTGTCGAAATATGTGATCCAATCAGATGTTATACGTATCTATCACAACTTATACAAACAGATAGAACTTTAAAGAGACTTGGCGCAGGTCAATCTGAAATTGCAGATATTCTCCAAAATTCGGTCGTTTTTTATCTGCAATTGCAAATAATTTTAATGACTCGTCTTATATCAGCAATTTCACATACTTAAAATTTAAATTTTTGATTGTACTCAATCGGAATAAACTTGCACTTACAAGCTAGGATTTTATCAGGACTTACCAACACGATCAATATATAGAGATAATAGAGGAACGTATATGTTTTAAGGAGGTTGGCGCGTTTGACGATATATAAAACAAGTCAATAATACGAAAGTTAATTATATCAACAATATGTAGAAAAAATTTTATTGACTTCTACCGTTTCGTTTTGAAGATATTTGTTTTAAAAGTTACAGAAATGTATATATATAGATATATCCTTTATGTAAAATCATATTATGTATCTCTGCTCCTGTACGGTAAAAATGAATGAAATTTTTATGTTACATTCCTGTGACATCGAAAATTGCAATCACGGATTTTTAATTTTTTGTTTGAATTTTTCTTCAATTTTTAAACGATTTATTTAAACAATATCAAGTATAAAAATGGGACAAAATTGCAATTTTACGCTTTTTCTGGTACATAACATGTTATTTATGAATCATTTCTAAGACTAGCTTTACACTGTTTAATCATGAAAACAAAATTCTATATATATGTATAGGACATCGCGCCAACCTCCTTAATTAGTTTTCGCCAGCAATCATTCTATATAATATATAGACTGTCAAATTCAAAAGGTATATTTGGTTCGAAGACCGTGCATCCGTACCTGCAAAGTACTTTTTATCTGCACACATTCGTACTGTGAAAAATTTGACCTCAATACAAGGCTTCGGTTCTTATCACTTTATCAGTAAATACGGGTTAAATATATAAAGTATGTGTTTACATCGGATTTTTCCAATGCAGGCACTTCTAGATGAGACTGCTTTCAATCGGTCGCTATATGGATTCTCGGGTCGAAAATTGGTCATTCGACGATTTTTCCGTATTTGCAAAAAATTATTTATCAGCACCTATCGGTATGCATGTGTTTTGTGAAAAGTTCAACCTCACTCTAGTTTTTATCAGTAAATACGGGTTAAATAAGTATCAGTTTATATTGGATTTTCCAGATGCAGCCACTTTAGCGCGAGAATGTTTTCCATCAGTTGTATGGATTTTCGGATCCAAAAATGATCTTCGTTCCTATGCAGATTTATCCGTATATATTTACAAACTATAGTTATCTGCACATATCTGTACGTATTCGTATAGTTAAAGATTCATTACGATTCAGGACGAGGCTCGCGTTTAATCAATAAATGCAAGTCGAACAATGCTGGAATTTTTTTTTGATCTCAGTAAACACTTCGCGAAAGGTAATCGCTAACAATTAAGTACAAAAGGGCCCTCCTCAATGGAGTATAAACATCGAATAAAACACGTCTAGGATTTTTTCCCGCGTCTCTTTTTCGTGAGATTTTTTGAAATCCAAATCTATACTTGGACAGGATAGGAGTCGAAGAAAAAATAAAAAAGCGTGCAAATTAGAAACTTAATGTATCTTCCTTTCTCGGTATTTATCTTGTTTACAAATTTTCTTTTAAGGAGGCCAAAATTGACTAACCCATTTTCTCATAGAGGTAACATATGAGATTGTGTTTGATCGAAAACTGTTCAGGTCTAACGATATCTGGCCATATTTAACTATAGATAAAATGTTTAATGGTATATTTGTTTAATGTGATATTTAAGTTTGTTTATACATAGCAAATTAAAGATATTTAATTAAATATCTTTGATACGATTATATAAATATAAATTATATAATAAAGATATAAAAAATCCAACATTTTATTTAATTGTAAGTACAAGTAGTGAGTACAAGCTTGTCAGGATAGCGTATTGGGGATGAAGGAGGAAGGGAAAAGATTCCTTTATTTAGATTTAGGCAATAACACTTAAGCACGTGTTATGAAACTTTTCAGAATAGATTCCAATTGGAATGATGCCGTTTTCCCTAGAAAACACAATAGAAATCTAGAAAATAACTAAACAATTCCAATTGGAATTCAATCCAAAAAGTCCTATGCGTGCCCTGAGTTGCCAAGAAAAGCCTGGAAACGCCGGATATTGTGATCAGTTCTAACGGAGCAGTGAACGACGCGGTTATAATTTTATCTACACGCAGTAGACTGGGAAGAATATTAAGTACGAATACATTTATTCCACATTGAATAGAAACAGTAGTAATAATAAAATTTAAATTAAAAAAAAAATTTACAGTGAATCTGTGCGTCGTACCTATAATTAATTAAGAACGACAGTGATGCTGTGGAAAATTGTGTATATTGGGTGTAATATGAGGACCACTGCTCGTGGACAGGTAAAGCGGGTAAAACTATAAATCGAAAAGAACTTTTGTACCGTTTTGTAAATTTTCCAACAATTCATGAGAAATTAATTAATAAAAATACGCGAATCAAAACGCGTCCGTGCGATTTAAGAAGGAGCAGCCTAACGTTCACGTTGTTGAACGTGGCGAGATATTAGGAGGAACGGTTTATAAACAATAACGGTTGTGCGAATGTCGCTCATGTATAGCCGTTGTTATTTACAGAGCTCTCCTTCCAATGCCTCGCCGCACGCCTAGTAACATGAACGTTGAACTGCTCCTTTTCAAATCGCACGGACGCATCCTTATATTTGGGTATCTTTATTAATTAATTTCTCATTAATTATTGAGAAACTTACACAATAGAAAAGACTTTTAATTCAGTTTTATTCGCTCTACCTGCTCACGAGCAGTGGTCCGCATATTACATGACACTTTGTATAAACTCGCGCATTACTGACTCAACTGACTTTATTAATAGATTGAAGGGACATTGTGCATTATACACTGCGACTTCGAAATTCTAAGAAGATTTGAAGGAAATTCAAAAAAAAGAAAAAATATATAAACGCTCTGTTTAAACGCGATGAGTTTCGAAGGGGAGGAAGATAACGCGAGAGCATGTTACACAAATACGTAAGACAAATATACGTTATGTACCTTTTTAAAACTTTTTTTATCATAAGAATATTAAGTTAATAACTTTTTTAATATGTATATATATATATGTAATAGAGAAAAATCTGGAGAGGAAGATACAGATGTTTACTTGGTAAGAGATAATTACCAAAATGTTGAGATGAATGTGATTATGCCACAAATATCGGAACATTGGGAGCTACAAGTATACAATAATTTTATTTATATTTATGAACAAATATATTTATATATATAAAATATAAATATTATATATATATATATATATATTGTACATTATATATATAGAAAATACATGTACATACTATAAACAGTGTACTAATATGTTTACCGTAAACAAACATTATATTTCTTAATCGATACATTTTTTGCACATAGGATTTCCAACCTTCTGGTAACTCGGGCGAAAAGCAGGATAATTTAGCCGCAAAACAAGCAATAGCTTGTTCCTCAGAAAATGTACCTTGGAAATTGCGAGATTACGAAAGATGGCAGTACGCAACTTCTGAATTAGACAGAAATTATAACGTGAATGTGCCTTACATGAATATGACAGGAGAATCAAAAAATCAAGAAGAAAATATGATCAATTATAACATACCTATACTATCGTACGCAGGAGGACTAGAGATAAGAGGAGGGAATACATTTAATTCTTACGCAGTTACGCCACAGTATGTAGGCGGAGCAGAAAAGCGAGAAGGAGGTATGGTCAAATACGTTGTACCATACAATCCATCGTATACAACAAGACCAGAGACGAGAGAAGGAATAATATTCAATTCTAACGTACAAGTACCATTGTATGCTGAGGGACCAGACAAGAGAGCAGAGACTATATTCCACCTTCAAGCAGTTGACCCACGGTATGTAGGCGGACCGGAGATGAAAGGAGGGAATATATACAATTCTCAAGCAGTTCAGCCACGGTATGTAGGAGGTCCAGAAAGGAGAAGAGGGAATATATACAATCCTCAGGCAGTTGAGCCATTTTATCCTCGAGAACTAGAGGAGAGAAATAGGATTATGGCGATTCCCAACGTTATACCTGCTCCGTCACATCTGGTACCAGTGAAACCAGAGATAAGGGATGAGAATCTAATCAATTATTACGTACCTGTATCAGTGAATTCTGAGGGGCCAGAAAAGCGAGAAGAAAGTATGGTTTATTCTAATGTACTTATGCCATCATATTCAGGGGGACTAGAGAAAAGAGAAAGGAATATATTCATTCCTCAGGCAGTTGAACGTGTCCCATTGTATGCAAGGGAACAAGAAAATAGAATTCATGACCTAGATGAGCAATTTGCAGCGTCAATAAGAATGCGAGACGGAGGTATAGTCAATCCTGTCGTACCTGAACGTCCATCAGATGTAGTCGAACCAGCGAACTTATTTGGTCGTCACATAGCTGAGCCACTGTATGCAGGAGGACCAGAAATGCTAGGAGGAAGTATGGTCAATCCCTGTAACGTGATAAATCATTGCGAACTCAATAGCATCAACAAATATGAATACCGTGATACCTCACGTACATGGCACCTTAATTTTAATAAAGAAAATAATTTAATAAAGGAAGCATTTATAAATAAACAGAAAGACCCTCAATATATAAACATGCAAGAAGTACGGAAAAAACTTCCTGTGTGGTCCCAAAAGGACTCTATTTTGGAAGCTATACATAATAATCAAGTTGTTATCGTTTCTGGTGAAGCTGGATGTGGTAAAAGCACTCAGGTACTTGCGTCGCATCATATTCTTTGTTTAATTGTGTTGAATATAACAGGACGAAATATAATCTCAATAAAAATATTACAGATACCGCAGTTTGTTTTGGATGATTGGATTATTAATGGTACACAGAATGGGGATAAACTGCACATTAATATAATATGCACCCAACCTCGTAACATAAATGCTGTAGCGCTTGCGGAACAAATAGCAGCTGAGAGAACCGAGATAGTAGGTGATGTAGTTGGATACCACGTAAATCTAGAAGAAAAATCGTCGAGTAGGACGCGACTGACGTTTTGCACCACATGGATACTACTGCAGAGATTAATGGAGGATTTTAGTATGGCCCATATAACTCACGTTATAGTCGATGAAGTGCACGAAAGAACTGCTGAAAGGTATGCTCTTATTTCTACTTTTGAGATCTTTCCCAATATGTTATTTCCTCTTTTTGTTTTTAGTGATATTATACTGATGATTCTAAAGGATTTGTTGCCGGAAAGGCCGTCCTTAAAAATAATACTGATAAGCGCGACGCCCAGTGACGATAGGTTTTCCTCGTATTTCGGACCTGCGCTAGTTCTAAGTATTCCAAGAACTTCCTTTTCGGTGGAACAGATATTTCTCGAGGACGCACTCGAAAAAACGGGATACATTATCGACGAAAATTCTGCAAATATTTGCGCATACAAGAAGAATAAAGAAAAGAATCTTTCTGACCTGTATACTAAAATCGAAGGCTCGTCCACCGACGATTGTGTCGGTAAGAAGGACAAGAAATTGACGATGGAGCAACTTATTAATAGATATCCAAATTATTCCGAGCAAACATATAAAAATTTGTACCTTATGAATTACGACAAAATTAATTACAATCTAATAGTACGTATCTTGGAATGGATTATTACTGGAGAACATGACTATCCCAAAGAGGGTTCTATTTTAGTAAGTATTTCCATTTGCCAATTTTGCGTCTATTTGTAACTAACGTAGCAGTCGAAACGTCTATTATAATGACATAGTGTGATAAAATATATAATAATATACAATATACGTTATAACTATATTTGTTATACGTTATCAATATCTCAGATATTCCTACCAGACCGGTATGAAATAATTACGTTGAAGTGGCAGTTGGAGAGTAATTCTAGTCTACGGGATAAAATCACGATTGTTCCGTTACATTCAGACCTATCGAATGAGGAACAGAGTCGCGTATTTCAGAAAACCAAAGGCGATGTTCGTAAGATTGTGATCAGTACAAATCTGGCCGAAACGTCTATCACTATAGACGATTGCGTTTTCGTGATCGATTCGGGAAGAATAGAGGAATCCAGATTTATGCCGAAAAAAAACATGGACTGTTTCGTGACCTGCTGGGTGAGCCAAGCAAATGTCGTGCAAAGGAAAGACCGCGCGGGTCGAGTAATGCCCGGAGTGTGTATCCATTTATACACCTCGCATACGTATGTACTAAAACTCTAGTTGAATAAAATATAATGACGTATAATATACGTATATTAATAAAGATACGTGACATATAAATTTACTTTTGTAGTTACAAATATTTCGCTGCACATCCGGAACCAGAAATACTAAGAGTTTCTTTAGAGCCGTTACTCTTACATATCGCGCAAAGAAGAAAGAAAGTATGTCCGTACATGATAATGGGTAAGAAAGATTCACCTTTATACGTCTTGCATTCTTCCTGTTCTCTTTCGAACATAATAATAATTTACGTCTCTTCTCAAATCTTTCTCAACAGAGGGAATGCTGGATCCTCCGAAGCACACCCGGATTATGGGCGCGATAAAACGTTTGCAGATTGTCGACGTGTTCAGTTCGGAACTCGAATTAACGTCCCTCGGTTATCATTTATCCAAGTTACCTGTAAACATACGAATTGGAAAATTAATATTGTATGGCGCAATCTTTTGTTGCTTGGACTCTGCGCTCACCATCGCCGCGTACATGTCATACAGGAGTCCGTTTAAGATAGCAGTCAATTCCAAGATAAAATTCTTTAATAATAACTCGGACCACCTGACCATTCTTCGTGCTTATACGGTATGATTTTTGAAGTAAATTCTGATAATTAATCCGACAATAATGTTTTATTTTTAAATCAAATTTTTATTTCCGTATAAGGAATGGCAAAAGGTTACGCATCGTGAATGTAATTTGGCCGGTAGTACGTTCGCCGGAAAGAATTTCTTGTGCATAAATACGTTGTGCAAATTAGTAAACTTGAAGTATCAATTTTTGGAGCATCTGCTATCGATCGGTTTTGTGTGTATCAATTTACCGGAGAGGCAACCTGACGTCGACAATATTTTAATAATCACTGGAAACGAACTAAATAGAAAACAATTCGAATGACAAGCTGCTGCAGGGTCTTATCTGCGCTGCTTTGTCTCCCAACATCGTAAAGCTCAAAGAGGATCAAAGTAATATTTTAGGCCCGCAGTATCCCATCTTCGAGGAGAAAAGCGGTGAATTTGTCAAAATCCATCCGTTATCCGTGATTTCTGATTGTGAAACCAAAGACTTCTCAAGTCCGTTCCTGGCGTACCAGCAGCAACTTAAAACCCGCTCAGTTTTCATCTTGGAAGTGTCCATGATCCCATTTTCGGCTGTAATACTTTTCTCTGGTCTCCCGGATTTCCAATTCCCAGTCCCACCTGGAAATTGTATTATTTCTCATCATAACTGGTTTAAGTCTACGGTGGATGCAGAGGTAAGATTAAAGTTACAAAATAAAACATATATATATATATATCTTCATATGCATGATTCTGGCGTAACATTTTAACCGTGTACAAATATCGTGTATCTCAGCATTGTGATCTTGCAGGTGGGGCATCATTTGTGTCTTATGAGAAGGAACTTGGAGGGATTGTTAACGCAGAAGATGAGGAATCCTCGGTTGGATCTCACAAAAGATCCAGAAAGCCAAAAAATTATAGATAGTATCGAATATGCGGTAGACAACTATGCGGACAAATTAGTACTCGATTAAATCCAGCTAGCTCGTCACACTTCGGTCCAGCCGAACGTTTCGATTTTCTAGTTTTCATGTAATAACATAATTTTCTAGTTCCCTTATAATAATTTCAGCTTAAACTCAAATCATTTTCTTGACCTGATATTATCATATACATCTTATTCATACTCTGTATTTCCAATTTCTACATTACAAGCTTAAAAATATTTATTAGAATAAAAATGACAACGCGACAAAGTCGAACGGTCTCGCGGAACGGAGTGTGGCGAATTAAGTCCAGGAGAACTCTCGAAACCAGCCTGTGATTGCGCTCCATTCTTAAGACAATAAACTTTTCATGGACTGACGCGTGACTACGTGGCGCGAGTGATTAGTAAGTAGATTACTGAATGTGGTTCGATCCCGGTTCGGTCATTCATGGATTATTATATCCATTTTAAGAATTTTAAAAGTAATTGATAACGTATTCAAATGACTAAGTCGGTATGGGCTTGCATTCCGTCATTTCTTATATACTTTGCACATAAAAAACAAAAAAAACTTTCCTCAACAATGAGTTTAATAGTAGCCCACGCGCAACCCTCAACCTGGAGAACCAGGTTGCAATCGAATAAGAACCAATAATTTGAACTCGGATCGATTCGATCTTCGGCTCATTTTAGAGCAGCGCACATCATTTTTCGCTAAATTTGTTTATTTTTTATAATTACACTAAAGAGGAAAGAATAGAAATATAAAATAAATAATGAATAGAAAATAACTTTATAAATTGTAAATGTATAATATGTATATACAATATGTGTGTATTAGGGTGTCCGTTAATTTGAAAATTTTTAAAATTTTTATGGGACCCCCCTCTAACTTTTTAATTGGTAAGAAAAAAAAATTTTGGTTTTAAATGAAACATAATACGATGAGTCTAAGGGTCCCCGTATCGACTTTGAAAATTCCCATTTAAAGCACGTACATTGAGTTTTAACAGAAATTTACCTTTTTCAATCTTTGCAACATATCGTGCTCACAATTTTTTTTTTTTACTTAAACTTGGAGGCATCTTACATAATAACATTTGGAATTTCACTCATATAATCGATTGACACACCAAGATAAAATTCTTTAAGATTTTTAAAAGAATATTGGCCGGCTATTCATAGCTGATTCTTATTTCAAGACCGTCTTAAGTAATGTCTTAAGATGCTAATACAGTTCTGTGATTGGTTTATGATATCTTAAGATTGTACTTAAGACGCGGTCTTAAATATAAAAACCAACTATGAATACCGGCTTATAACAAATTAGAATAGCTTATAATGTTTTATTTACAACTATTGAAAGTAATGAATAAGTTAACAACGCAACTTCAAGCAATAAAAGTAATAAAACAAAAAAATTGAAAAATTACCAAAATCTATAAGAATTCTATTTTAGCGTGTGTGTGTCAATCGATTATATGAGTAAAATTTCAAATGTTATTATGTAAGATGCCTCCAAGTTTAAGTAAAAAAATAAAAAACTTGTGAGCACAATATGTAGCGCAGATTGAAAAAGTAAATTTTGATTAAAACTGAATGTATTTTAAATGGGAATTTTCAAAGTCGATACGAAAACCCTTAGACTCATCGTATTATGTTTTACTTAGGACCAAAATTTTTCTTTTTTTTACCGACTAAAAAGTTAGAGGGTCACACAAGAATTCTAAAAATTGCCAAATTAGAATTTTTATTGTTCTTTTAATATAAGAAAAAAGTTTCTTCAGCACTTTTGGAACGTCATTAAATAAATATCCCACATTTTCTTTCTCTAAATATTTATTTGTTAACTATCCTTATGATTTATTCTGTTGTAAGCGGAACCTTGTAAGCGGAAACAGTTTTTATTTACATCGTTTTCAACCCAATTGTTGTGTGGGTGGAAAAGTGCGTGCATGGATGAAGTAGGTTTCGCCCCCCTGCGGGTGCTCCACTTTTAAAAAAACTAACCTAACCCAACCTAATTGTTGTGTGGGTGGACCTCGCTTTACAACTTACAAAGTACATGCTTTACACACATATACACCATTATTTTTGTAGATATTTTTGGTCGGGGATATTTTGGCATGGAAATATTATTTTTTTAGACAGTTTGTCGTGGGAGGTTTTGTCGTGGAATATTTATTTTTGCAAGTTTTGCAGACTACCATCGTGCATTATAGCGTAGCTATTTGTACACAAAAATTTGCAGGAGGCCACTGTAAAGGTCGCTATGTTCTACCGATTACTTATGTTCTACCGATGGAGCTTACAAACATAATTCTGCAAATTGCGAGCAGAAACTATTTGTAAGAACGATCTGCCACCTTCCAGTAAATTCTTGTTATACTTCCGTAAATATCACGCTGACGAAATTTATGGCAAAACTTTGCAAAACCTTTTTTCAACACATGGCAACGGAAATAATCACGAAAATAGCAGATTTTGCTCGGATTCCGCTACAATCAATCTAATGTTATATTTTGAGAACAAATTTTATTATACTTCCGTTAGTATCCTCTGCCAGGAAAATTTTGCAGCAGATTCTTTGCGTACCTTGTTTCCGACGGATGCAGATATCTATTAAGATCATCTAAAGCTACTTGATATAGCTTACATTACTTATCGCGCAGAGGGAAAGAAAGAAAGGGGGAACACGGTGGTTGTGTTCCGCGAGGCAAAACTTAGGCACGCCGTCAAGGAAATTTCGAAAGCTCGCAAACCGCACGCTTGTCACCATCATTATACCCGTATACACGATTCTACAGATTGTCGCGTACTAATTTATTTGAATCGAATTGTACACAGAAAAAAGAAATATTCTTGATTAGAAGATATCTTTAGTTTCAACGTATAAATTTTGAAATAAGATTATAATTAATACGTTATACGTACAAAAAAACTTGTTTAAATAAAGCATTTATTCAAGAAAAAAATGTTGCAATAAAAGGTTAAAATTTTTATAAGAAAATTATAGTAAATTAATAATTTTGCTTATATACGAAACAACTATAATTTTCTTACAAGAATTTAAACTTTTTATTTTAACATTTTTTTCTGGATGTTAAAATTAAACAGTCAATACATATAATGTATAATTCTGTAATTTCTTTATAATATTTCTACATCGGTTCTATGTATCTCACCATTAGTTACTTTCTCACAGAGATCTTTTAACCCTTAGACGGTCGCGTAAAAATGTGAAATACGAATGGTCGCGTGGGATGTAGGTTACACAGAGTATTTTCCTCGTAAATGTTAATGAAGAAAAAATGTTTATTTTTCTCTTCGATTTAATAAATCTTTAGACATATCTTTAACGTAATTTTTAAAGTATAAAAAAATTTTAATTTTAACAAAAAAAAAAAGATTTTTTTTAACAATGATAAAAATCTCACAATTTCAGTGAACACAATTTCTCATACACAATTTCACATACCGCCATGTTGGAAAAATAAAGCCAAAAACGGTTTTTTCGCAATATCTCGTTCCCTGTTAATCCTACGACAAAGATAGTTATAATCAATAAAAGGAAATTCTGTATAACTTTTCTCTGAAACATTTTCTGTACGTTGAATAGTTTTGGAATTACAGCGGCGTAAAGTGGACAATATTTTGCTAATTTTTGAAAACGCTTGTTACTTATTTCCCGATTTTTTTTAGAGAAATTATCCATTATAATTAATAATAGGGAATAAAGTTATAAATGTAACATGGATAGACTTACCAAGTTGAAGCCTATACGTTTATGAATAATAACACTATCCAATACCATTCTGCAACATAAATATGAATAGTCATTTCCGATGTATTTTTGTCTTCTGAACACGAATCCGTTGTTCAAATTTTACCACCGCACAGCTCTGACATGTCCGTTCGACTTAAACGACTAACGAAAATGCCGTTTAACGTATATTTTACTTCTGTGAATTTGACGCAAAAATATTTTTAGATTCGGCGTAGTTTGGGCATTATGTCTGACTAATGAATATTTGTGAGTTGCTTTTATACGCTTGAAAAGGATCGAAATCTGCGGTCGAAACGTAGCGTTCTTTAATTAATAAATTTGCCAGTTTAGTCGATCATAATACCTTTGCTAATTTTTATTACTCACTGGCGATTCAAATTCTCTTTTCGTTTTTAAAATAAAGAAAGTTTGAATATTCCCTGCAGATAGCAAAATGCCTGTTATATTTACGAAATATCTGCGTAAACTCGTGACGAGTACGTGTTTGTGCAAACTACATGTAAAGCTGCATAGTGCGTCCGTAAATGCTCAACAACAGTATTGAATTTACTAAATTGTTAGGCTCGTTTTATATAAACAATGAGATTGAATAATGGGCCAACTATACGAGCAAAAAAATATGGTGTTACTCTACAATTAACATTTTATTCAAATTATCATATACATAATTAAGTAATTAAACGTAAACGTTTCGGCTTCACTAATAAGCCTTTACCAGTACTCGAAACAATTAAAGAAAACTTTTAATAATAAATAACGAATGTGCCCGAACTGATCATAACACGACGATGGAGTCACAGCATATCAGAGGCCAAAAACAAATGTCCAGAGCGTTTGTTTTAACAAATTTTTTTACACTTAGCATTGAATTCGACATGTTTCGTGACTTCGGTCGTTGATTAAACTGCGATGATGTCTTATTCGACGTTGCAAAGCGGGAATATAAGCTAGTCCAATTGGCCCATTATCATTCTCAGTATTGAATTTGTTTCAAACAATGATTTAGTCAATATTGGTTACAATTTTGGCGGCAACAGTTTACGTCCGGAGACTCCATTGGTAGGTATATAGTTTACATATTATTGATGGAAACAATTTACACATCTTTGCTGCAAGAGGACCATAAATATGAATCTTAGGCCGGTATTCATCTAGTCAAATCTTATATTTAAGATCGTCTTAAGTCTGGTCAAAGGCAGTCTTAAAACTACATCCAGCCAATGAAATAACCGTGTATTAGCATCTTAAGACATTACTTAAGACGATCTTTAAATAAAATCCGACTATGAATACCGGCCCTAGAGCTATGATTCATGTTTAACGTAATGTTTATGGAAACAATACATGAATTATTTTTAGCAATAATTTGCATGATGTTGCACACTCACGTTTTGCTATCTACTTATATATTAGAAAATATATTAAATGTCATAAAAAATATACATTTTTAAAAATATTAGTCACTTAGAAATGTTAAACGTAAGTGCAGCGAACAAGAGCAATTTGCAATGTTTTTTGTATTCTTCTTAGTGCTCACGTGGGAATAAAAAAAACAGAACACGTGCTCGCACGATATCTCAGATTTACAAAGAAATATTTCCATATTTTATTTCAAAAATTTTAAGAAATTTGTTTTTCTTAAAACTATATTTAATTATTTAATAATAATATGTATGTATGTATGTATTTATTAATCCTTGCCTTGCGACTTTGGATGGCTTCCGGTTTACATTACATTTTGCATTACACTTATACTTATTATATTTCTTTGTACATTATAGTTTTCTTATTTCCAATCTACATTTATCGAGTATCACAAAGCTAAAACTAAAAATATAAACACATAGTAACAGTTTAATATACTCAAAATTCAACTTATAATTTACTCTATTAATCCAACACCAAAACAAACAATAAGTCTAAATCAATATTAAAACTAAATTTCAAAATCTAGATCAAAATCTAAATCACAAAATCTCAGAATCTGAATCTCAAAATCTAAAATCAAAGTGTAAATCCCAATCATTGCACATATGCTTTCTCCCCTCATTTTTTCCTCTCTGCCCCCCTTCCTCCTCGTTCCTCCTTCTATTCCAGTTGCTTCTCTGCCTAGTGTGTCTGCTTCGTTTCTGTTTTCTTCTCCTGACTCTCTCCGCTCTCTGCCACTACTCCTCCACCTCTCTGTTACTCCTTCTCCGTCTCTCTCTTCTTCGCAATTCTCTTCACTTCATCCGACCCTTTTCCCTTCTCATCCAATATTGTCTGATTATCCCCCAGCGTCTCTCTGCATTTGTACAACACATGTTCCATCTCATCTTTTTCTCCACATATCCTGCACATTCTCTCTTCTGGCTCCATCCTATGTAACCTTGCCTTCATCCCGTTCCCCATCCTAAATCTTGCAATTATTAAGCTTTTTTCCTTTGGCTTTCTTCTGTCTTTTAAGTACTTCGGAATTGTTTCACGTCTAATGTCCTTGTACGTCTTATTATATTTTGACTCTTCGATTCAATTCTTGCTCTTTCCTCCTCTACTCTTCTCACGTACTCCCTTTATTTAATAATAATTTACAATTCTATCACATGCGAAATAATCACAATAAGCAGTCTATATCGAAGTGTGCATTTATGCATTACAATAGTACAATTGTGGGCCTGTTCTCTTTAGTTAAACTTCTTTAATATCTTTTCTTTTCTCCAACGTGAAAAGAAAAAGAGAAAAGATGAATCGTACAAGAAGTCTTATTTCATCTTTCAAACGTCGGTTGATCACAGGATACAGAAGTTCTCGAAATCTCTAGAACTTTTATGTTCTGTAGCCAATAAACGTGTTTGAGAAATTTGTTGTACGGCAAATGAAATGAATAACGGCACCATGCAGAGAGACGACCAGTAGGTAGGTACCTAAAGAAGCTCACACTGCTTGCAGGCCTTGCAGTCTAGTATGTTATACAGAAGTCTGTGGTGCTCATCGACTGCCTGTTCCAGCATGTTCTCTTTTTCTTGATTTTTGAATTTTACATATACGGAAAAATCAAACCTGCTTCGCATAAACAGTGAGTATAAAAATC
This sequence comes from Leptothorax acervorum, assembly GCA_035220615.1. Taxonomy (NCBI): domain Eukaryota; kingdom Metazoa; phylum Arthropoda; class Insecta; order Hymenoptera; family Formicidae; genus Leptothorax; species Leptothorax acervorum. The sequence continues at coordinate 72,003 of JASTWQ010000688.1, read as the reverse complement.
TATTAGTATTTCCGACAAATTTTTATTTCAACTTCCGTCAAATTTCCGATAATTTCCTTTATTCGCTGTATTCATATGTTCGACTTATTCGCTATTATATTACATATAATATCAATCTATATATGAGATAGAAAATATATTAAATGTCATGAAAAATATACATTCTTAAAAATATTAGTCACTTAAAAATGTTGAACGTAAGTACAGCGAACAGGAGCAATTTTTGCAATGTTTTTCGTTTTCTTCTTAGTGCTCACGTGGGAATAAAGAAAAAACACAGAACACGTGCTCGCACGATATTTCAGATTTACAAAGAAATATTTCCATATTTTATTTCAAAAATTTTAAGAAATTCGTTTTTTTGTAAATATATTTAATTATTTAATAATAACATGTATGTATGTATGTATTTATTAATCCTTGCCTTGCGACTTTGGATGGCTTCCGGTTTACATTACATATTGCATTACACTTATACTTATTATATTTCTTTGTACATTGTAGTTTTCTTATTTCCAATCTACATTTATGGAGTATCACAAAGCTAAAACTAAAAATATGAACACATAGTAACAGTTTAATATACTCAAAACTCAACTTATAGAATTTACTCTATTAATCCAACACCAAAACTAACAATAAGTGTAAATCAATATTAAATCTAAATCTCAAAATCTAGATCAAAATCTAAATCACAAAATCTCAGAATCTGAATCTCAAAATCTAAAATCAAAGTGTAAATCCCAATCATTGCACATATGCTTTCTCCCCTCATTTTTTCCTCTCTGCCCCCTTCCTCCTCGTCCCTCCTTCTTTTCCAGTTGCTTCTCTGCCTAGTATGTCTGCTTCGTTTCTGTTTTCTTCTCCTGACTCTCTCCGCTCTCTGCCACTACTCCTCCTCCTCTCTCTTACTCCTTCTCCGTCTCTCTCTTCTTCGCAATTCTCTTCACTTCATCCGACCCTTTTCCCTTCTCATCCAATATTGTCTGATTATCCCCCAGCGTCTCTCTGCATTTGTACAACACGTTCCATCTTCTCATCTTTTTCTCCACATATCCTGCATATCCTCTCTTCTGGCTCCATCAAATGTAACCTTGCCTTCATCTCGTTCTCCATCCTAAATCTTGCAATTATTAGGCTTTTTTTTGGCTTTTTTCTGTCTTTTAAGTACCCCAGAATTGTTTCACATCTAATGTCCTTGTACGTCTCATTATATTTTGACTCCTCGATTCAATTCTTGCTCTTTCCTCCTCCACTCTTCTCACGTACTCCCTTTATTTAATTATAATATACAATTTTATTACATGCGAAATAATCACAATGAGCAGTCTGTATCGAAGTGTGCATTTATAAATTACAATAGTAAAATTGTGGGCCTGTTCCTTTTAGCTGAACTTCTTGCACAATTCATATCTTTTCTCTTGTTCTCTCCAACGTAAAAAGAAAAAGAGAAAAGATAAATCGTACAAGAAATTTAGCTAAAAAAAAACAGACCTGTTATTTATTTTCAGAATAGAATTTAATGCTTGTTTCCCACTGTACAATGTTCCTTGCTGGAGTGTGCAAAGTTTGAACAAATTGGTCAATTCTAAATACTTTATATATAATAATTATAAGTGCCTCGGCGTCCTTATTTAATATTTTCATACCAAATTAATCTCAGAAATCTGCCATTAACATGTTTACAATATATCTAAAACACCCTCCATATATTATTGATGTAACATAAATCCTTTTTATTTTATAAAATTTTTTAAAACATTCTTCGTACTTATGCATATTTCTCATATTTCTGTTAAATAAATAAGTTTATTTTTTATGCCCAATTAAAATTATATATAAATATATATATACATATTATATCTATAATGCAGCTTTTTAGCATATGCTAAAAAAAGGGCAACGATTATTATTCTTTATATCTTTTATCTTCTTTCAGAGAGAGAATATGACATCCCATTATTATCCATTATATTGTGAGAGTGCTATTAGTCGATATCCCTATATCGGGAAGATTTCAACCAAAGAAGAGAATCCTGTTGACTTCATCTATCAATTTGTGAAGGATGTTAAACGTCATCTTATCGATAATCACGATACACTTTCTACTGCCCTTTACATATCTGGGGCACCTACCAAATTTCCAAAATATGGAGATTTTCCAAATACATTTACTGTGGTATGTGTATATTTCCTGGTATTATCTGTTATTGTCCTGTAGAAATAATCACAGTTTAACGTTATGCTACAAGATTTTGTAATATCTATTTGACTCATTTTGACATTTTAATACAGAGCACTTATGGTTTCGATATCTCAATATCTTCACGGCATGCAAACGATGCAGTACTTAATCTGAATATATTGCATAAAAGAGCATATAATATCGAAAATGTTGATCGTATTGGTATGCAATATTTGAATTTATAAATAAAATATTACTAAAAAAGATACGCTTCTATTGGAAAGAAATTATAATTATATTCTCTCTTTTAAAGAACTCGAGTTTCATGAAGCTGTATATCCAATCAGAGTCTCTCTGTTTGAAGTATATAATCCTGGACACATAATTAAAATTTGGGCTCAAGATTCTCAAAATGATGATCAGTGGTTCTTATTGTGGGAGGGATCGCCTCAGATTGTGCCCTCGACATCAAGACTGTTTTCCCCACCATTAAGGTCGTGTAACTTCAAAACCAAAATGCTCAGACTAGAATTTAAGCACAGCGTATTATACTACACAAAACTAGATGCTGTGATGCTTATCGGAACGTCGGAATTGATCCTTCCCAGAAATTCTGAAGAGAGTTTAACTAATCTGTTGAAAGGATTTAACTGCACGTATTCCCATAATGAGGATGTTCAAAATCTAACAGCAGATTACGAAAATGCACACTTGGATATAGAGCATTTTCAAAAGAATTTTCTTGAACATTGTATTATTTGTAGAAGGTAGGTATTACAATTTGTCCACATTAAGTAGATAGCAAAACATGAGTGTGCAAAATCATGCAAATTATTGTTGAAAACAATTAATGTATTATTGCTAAAAACATTGTGTTAAATATGAATCGTAGCTCTAGGATTCATATATTTATGGTGCTTTTGCAGCAAAGATGTGTAAATTGTTTCCATCAATAATATTTAAATTATGTACCAATGGAGCCTCCGGACGTAAACTGTTGCTGCCAAAAAAGTAACGAATATTGAATAAATCATTGCTTGAAACCAATTCAATACTATTGCTGGAACATTTACGGACGCAGCTTTACATGTTGTTTGCACAAACACTTGTCACAAAACGCACATATTTTGCAAATTTAACAGGTGTTTTGCTATCTGCAGGGTATATTCAATCTTTCTTTATTCTGTTAATAATAAATATAATTTTTCCGACATTATTTGCAGCGATATAGAAAAGAGTTTTTATAAGAATAATTTCGGGTACAAAGAGACACCTGTATTTTTTTGGAAAGTAATCCCTGATTATGTGCAAGACATATTATCTATTATACAAAGATACTCGCATCGTTTTTTGTTAAAAAATTATTGTTATTATATGAAGCGTATGGATGAATACAAAGAGCTGTCACGTTGCAGTTTATCTGCGCTTCCTGTAAAGTATTTTCAGAAGTCTATTTCTGATATAATAATATTTATTTCAATGTTATATCTCTTGCAATAAAATTTGATGTTTTATCTTTGCAGGATGAAATGATTTTAAAAATATTGAAGAACTTAGATTTGGCGACGTTATGCCGCATGAACCAAATAAATAGGCGTTTCTATAATTTAACACGGGACCCTCACCTCTATACACGTTTGAACATGCGAAATATCTGCTGTCCAACGTATATTGATAATATATTTTGTTACTTTACACCGAGATGTAAATATTTGCAACAGTTAGATCTTACATTAAGCCACTTTTATTTCTCGCATTTTGTGCAATTTCTTGAGGATTGCGGCAGGCATTTAACGCACTTACGGTTAAGGAAATGCGAGTGTGTCGACGATAAGATTCTATTCAAAATTTCCGAGATATGTAAAGATTTGAAAGGTATGTATATTATATACATTGTATATATAAAAGATTATATAATTATCAAGATTATATATAAATTACATATGACCAATACATATTTTTTTAGAGTTGGATCTAACGAAGTGTAAGAAAATTGAGAGAGAAGGATTTTCATATCTTGAAAATCTAGAGAATCTGGAATATTTAAAACTTGGTTGGACAGAAATAAGATCTCAATCTATTTGCAAAATACTGCAAAAAAATAAATGGCTTCGTGAATTAGATTTACACTATACATTTATGTGTTCTGGTGTAAACCTATTAGACGACTCAGTTGCAACAGAGTTGTTCCGTCCGCCTCCACCTCAGGATCCTTTCGCGTGTTAATATCTCTTATTGTGGGCAGAAGGAAAACGTGGCCGTTCCCTTAAGGAAGTGCCACCAGGTTAATAGACAATTTACTCGATCGCACTTGTTCAATATTCGCTTTATTTGCGTGTGTCACACTCAGAGGTTCGATGCCGACTGACTGGAGCGGCCGTCGTCACATACAGGGTTTACCAAAAGTATGGAAACCCCTAAATATTTCGAAAAGTACGCATTTTAGGAAAAAATGTTTCAGACAAAAGTTGTAGGGTTTCAAGTAACGCATTAAATAGTAATATTAGTGTGACTACAAATAAATTTGTTAATGCCAAATAAAAATAACTTTAAAATTTTTAAATAGAAACCCCTATTTTTAATTGCATATTCTTATAGCTTATCTCGAGAGCTTTTCAAAACACTAATAAAGTATTTTTTTATTAAGTATTTTTCAAGTTATGGAGCTTGAAAGCTACAATACCGCCGGCATCAGCGTTATCCAAGATGTACCGCGTGGAGGTTACACGGTCGGATTTACACTAGCAGAGTTGTAAATAACAATACTTTTGTGATTAAAGTTCTTAATTACTAATTGTTTTACGTAATTTTAATTTAAATTGAGTTTAAGTACAAATGTTTTTTGGAATTGTAATTAAAGTCGTTCAATTACAAATACATTTTGAAATGTTAATTAAACTCGAATTTTATTACAATTAAAAAAGTAAAAAGAATAATTATTATTTACATTTTCCTAAATTACAAATTTTACAACCTTAATTTACATTTTTTTTGTGTGTTTGAGTGTTTTAGAGTAAATTTTGAAAGTGTTTTCCATTGACTTCTTGACAGTATGCCAATCTTTGATAGAACGCAGAAATAGCTCTACGATTTGATTCAGCAGGTATCAAGGCTGCTTCATCCCTTATTCGCTGCCTCAATTCTTGGATATTTTGAGGTTTTGTTTTGTAAACCTTACTCTTCAGATAGCCCCAAAAGTAATAATCAAGAAGTGATTATTACTCTCGATTATTACTTTTGGGGCCATCTGAAGAGTAAGGTTTACGAAACAAAACCTCAAAATATCCAAGAATTGAGGCAGCGAATAAGGGATGAAGCAGCCTTGATACCTGCTGAATCAAATCGTAGAGCTATTTCTGCGTTCTATCAAAGATTGGCATACTGTCAAGAAGGCAATGGAAACCACTTTCAAAATTTACTCTAAAACACTCAAACACACAAAAAAAATGTAAATTAAGGTTGTAAAATTTGTAATTTAGGAAAATGTAAATAATAATTATTCTTTTTACTTTTTTAATTGTAATAAAATTCGAGTTTAATTAACATTTCAAAATGTATTTGTAATTGAACGACTTTAATTACAATTCCAAAAAACATTTGTACTTAAACTCAATTTAAATTAAAATTATGTAAAACAATTAGTAATTAAGAACTTTAATCACAAAAATATTGTTATTTACAACTCTGCTAGTGTAAATCCGACCGTGTAACCTCCACGCGGTACATCTTGGATAACGCTGATGCTGGCGGTATCGTAGTTTTCAAGCTCCATAACTTGAAAAATACTTAATGAAAAAATACTTTATTATAGTGTTTTGAAAAGCTCTCGAGATAAGCTATAAGAATATGCAATTAAAAATAGGGGTTTTTATTTAAAAATTTTAAAGTTATTTTTATTTGGCATTAACAAATTTATTTGTAGTCACACTAATATTACTATTTAATGCGTTACTTGAAACCCTACAACTTTTGTCTAAAACATTTTTTTCTAAAATGCGTAGTTTTCGAAATATTTAGGGGTTTCCATACTTTTGGTAAACCCTGTATATCTCGCAGGTGCCTCGCTTCGCGCGTGAATTAACGTTTCGCCACAGTTTCTGTCGGTCCGAAACAAGAGTTAAGAAATTCGTGTCAAAATTTGGAAATAATAAATTTATATGGCGCTGGTTGTACTACAACGCAGGGTATTAATGCCCTTTCTAACTGTAAAAATTTACGAAAAATATATATTCAGTAAGTGTGTGCGAGAGGCGGGTAGGGAACTCGGCGCGAGAAAATGAGAGAAGGTTAGTAGAGTACGCGATAGAGAGAGAAAAAATGTGCGGCATGGCGAGCGAGATAAAGTGAATGCGGAGGACATGGGCGATAAGCGTAGAAGAACTGTGAGAGAGCGGAGTTGTTGAGGGCAAAGAGGAAAGGAATTTCAGAGAAGGGAGTGAAAAGGAAGGAGAAACAGGCGTGGTTTTTTGTTTTGCTTTATTTTTGTTTTGTTTTTTTTTTGTTTTTTGTAAAAGGAGCGGGAGTCCTTCTGTATCCCGCAAAAAGGGCAGAATAAATAGTTCTATCTATCTATAACTCTATTTTATATTAAGAAGTCCCTGTTGTGAAACTAATTTTAATTTGCAGACGATATAATGCTCAATTTGAATAAAATTTATTTAAAAATTTAAATAAACCAAGATGACAACTGTGTCATTTTCTTCATAAGAAGAACTATAATTCCGTATTGACACGCCGATTTAAGTTTGCGAAACTGTTAGTTATCCAATGCGAAATGAATTTTAAATTTGGGAATTAAGTATCTCGAGAGTGTCGAGTTCGTAGGATCTTCTTTCGCAGCTCGAAGCGTGAAAATTGCAACCGTAGAATGTAAAGTGCGAAAATCAATCATTCATAACGCGAGGATTTACAAGGAGAAACGGAAAAACCGGCATGCGATATAAATGTGCGGTTTTACCCGTGCGGTTTAATTTATTGCCACTATTGGAATTGTCACGTGTACTCAACAGATAAAATTCTCAATTTGGTTAATAATCGCTGGCGAAGTTAATGTGTTACTTATTCGTTAGATAAGAGCACCCTCGCGCCACAAGAGATTCGTATAGGAGATTATAAATTGCCGTCTCTTAGATGCATATTTGTGCAGGCTGACACAACAATATATTAAACAAAAAGAAATCACGCTGCATGGGGTCATCATTCATGAACAAAATTCATTCATTCATGAACAAAAAAATGCATTCGGATTCAAAGTCTGTTTGTTTTTTTCTTTTCGAAGAAAGGATGCTATTTCAGCTCGCACTTGCCTGATCATCAATTTATTTTTTTTTTACGCAAAAAGAAATAAATACACTTTTATTTCATTTATTAATAAATTTTTTCGTGATATATTATAGCGAAAATAAAAATTTGAAAACTTAACGGTTATAATAATTTTTGTACATGTGAAATAAAGCGCTTAACCATACTGCGCGGCAATGTAGCTGATCAAATTCTGTGTGTGTGTGTGTGTGTGTAAAATATAATTGTATCTACTAAATGTAATTAAAAATTATAAGTTATTACGTATACCAATATAAAAATATAGGAACAATATATTTCTATTGAAAAATATTCTATTTTGTATTCTTATAACAAATTTTTTGAGTAAATATACAAAAACGGTTATGCCGAAGAACACAGCCTGAAAAACTCCTAAAAAAATTTGAATATTTAGTCTTCTATCGCCTGCCGAACGGAGCGTTGCAGTATCTATGCAAAAAAGAACTTTCTCGTAATATTTTAAAGGAAATTAAGCCAATTTATAAAGAATTAAATAAAAGAAATTGTTGTAATAATGAAACAAGCGGTTTTAATCAAAGTTTTAAACAAAAGCCTCAATGCTATTATACAAAAAATAGCTCCGAAGATAATGTTTAGTACACGGGGAAAAAAAATAAAGTTACTTCAATTAAACGTCGATGTCACGGGCTGCCACAAACACAAACAGTTAATTCAATTAAATATTATTTAATCCAAATATTTGGATTATTAAAACAACTATAATCTGATGTTTTTGTTCAAATAATATCCAATTGAATTAACTATTTATATTTGTGGCAGCCCATGACGTCGACGTTTAATTGAAGCACTTCATTTTTTTTCCGTGTAGTAGCTTAATTAATTGTAAAAATTGCAGCTAATAGTGCTACATTTATATTATATTTAAAGATACTACTATTATATTATATTTAAAGATAACTTATTACAGATTTTAAAGATTATGAATGTCAATACCGGAGATAATTTATATAAATATTGATAGATGTGCAACGCACCCACTATGTTGAGCGCCGACAATCTGCTGTCAGATATTGGCAAGTTCTGTCGGCACAAATTTAACGCGGACACAGATGATATCGGATTTGTTGCTATATCTGAACGAAATCTGCTGCCAATCTATTGTTATACTGCGGTCAGATTGTTTACTGGAAACTTTATATATATGATAAACACAAATATCCTTTATCTTTAACCCCATGAGATTTTATCTTGATTTTGATTCAAATAATGTATCACAATCAGCAACGCATTTCATTGCTTGTATTACTTCATAATCAGCTTTATCTTTTAGATGCTCTGTTATGTACCGTGAGTGTGTGAATGTGTGCGTGGGAGTCATCCCCCTCTCTCCCCTCTTTGCCCCTCTCTTTCTATTCTCTATTTCTCTCCTTCTCTCTTCTCTCTCCCAAACCTTCGCTCACTCTTTCTTACTCCCATTATTCTTTCTCTCTTCCACCCTCCTCCCGCACTCCTTGCTAACTTCTCTTCATTCCTCTCTCCTTCTTTGGTCTGTCTCGTTTGCATCATCAGAAATTATTAGGCGTGTATAAGCGGATCAATGTTCACTTAAAATGTATAATTTTTATAATATTGTATGCAAGCATTGTAAAAGTCTTTTTAAGAAACAAAAACACAGTGAATGTGTGTGTATTTATATGTATAATACTATGATTAAAATTGAAACTGGAAAACAAAAAAATATAACTTTTTATCGAAATCTTGGGATTAACTACACTGATTTTATTCGGACTGGTCGCATTTGCTAGCCTACGTCAACATTATGTCAGAAAAATGTCTTTAAGTTATTAGAAAACTGGTTAAGTTTCTGAGATATTTTACTTAAAAGCTTATTTGACGTAAAAATTCGGAGTAAACTTTGTAGCGTCTTGAAGTCTTGAAGTTTGTGCGACGACGCAGCTACGTAGTTAGTCGACCTTTCCGTAATCTTGGCATTGCTTAACAATTAACAATGATTTTACATACAATTTAACCCTTAAAGGTCACACCTCCCGAGAATCCCGTAAAGGTCACAGTGGGTGAAATACACCCCAGCGTGTTTGCACGCGTATAAAAAATTGTAGGTGACCTTTAAAAAAAAAATAAAAATATCCTGTTGTAGTTTAAGTCTTCCTTAAAAAGACTGTATAGGTTTGATTTCCAAAAAATTAATTTAACATATGTAAAAAAATTGTTGAAAAAAAATAGTCGGAAAAGTGACTTTTTTCACAAAAACTAATGTAACTTTTTCAATTTTTAAGATATTTTAATTTTTCAAACGGTTTTTTCATCCTCAGATGATGCACTTTTCACTGATTATTGCAGTTTATACGGCCGTTCCGAAAAGTACATTTATTTTGAGGTATGAAGGTGCGATTTTTTGCGGAAAAATGAAAAGACATTTTTATGGAAAAAATAGCAATATATTTATGAATAAGTGAGCAAGTAGAAACTTGCACATTGTTTTCTCATAGTTTTTAAGTGAGCCAGTAGAAATTTGCACATTGCTTTCTCATAGTTTTTAAGTGAGCCAGTAGAAACTTGCACATTGCTTTCTCATAGTTTTTAAGTGAGCCAGTAGAAACTTGCACATTGCTTTCTCATAATTTTTAAGTGAGCAAGTAGAAACTTGCACATTACTTAATCAACATTTTATTTCGCTTATAAAGCTTCCTCTATGAGGAAGCTTGTTTTTTATTTGATGTACAATTATTAGTAAATATTCTTTAATTTGGCTTCCTCATAGAGGAAGCTTTATAAGCGAAATAAAATGTTGATTAAGTAATGTGCAAGTTTCTACTTGCTCACTTAAAAATTATGAGAAAGCAATGTGCAAGTTTCTACTGGCTCACTTAAAAACTATGAGAAAGCAATGTGCAAGTTTCTACTGGCTCACTTAAAAACTATGAGAAAGCAATGTGCAAATTTCTACTGGCTCACTTAAAAACTATGAGAAAACAATGTGCAAGTTTCTACTTGCTCACTTAAAAACTATGAGGAAGCAATGTGCAAGTTTCTACTTGCACACTTAAAAACTATGAGGAAGCAATGTGCAAGTTTCTACTTGCACACTTTAAAGCTATGAGGAAGCAATGTGCAAGTTTCAACTTGCACACTTTAAAGCTATGAGAAAACAATGTGCAAGTTTCTACTTGCACACTTAAAAGCTATGAGGAAGCAATGTGCAAGTTTCTACTTGCACACTTAAAAGCTATATGGAAGCAATGTGCAAGTTTCTACTTGCTCACTTTTTTTATTATCCTAAAAAATCATTTTTTAAAGTCTCAATTATTAAGACTTGAGATGTTCTAACTGCAATTAAAAAATTAACCCGTTTGTAAAAAGACTAGCCCTTTTGCAAAAGGCCGCCCTTTTGCGAAACACTGATCGTTTCCCATTAAAATTGAACGCACTTTAGGCTTTTTGGCATACATTGGCTGATGCTAGGCTAGACACTTACGTCAGTTTTATTTAAAAAACGATCAATGCTTTTGCAATAGAGCGCCCTTTCGCCCTCTCTCTCTTTCTCTCTCTCTCTCTCTCTTTCTTTTTCTCATTTGAAATTTTGGAGAATTTGTACATATATCGAAGCTTTATAAAGCTGGGTCTAATCAACCAAACCATAATGAATTATATATGAAATAGGGGTAGAAAAAACTGAAAAATATATTAGAATCAAAAAAATTGCTAATAATTAATACTAAATTGTCAAAAAATATCAATTTATGAAAAGTCTCAATTGTTGAGACTTGGGATGTAGCCCTTAAAAGTTAAAATTTTAAGATTTTAGTAATTTTTTTAATTCTACTATATTTTTCAGTCTTCTCTACCTTTATTTCATATATAACTCTTTAAGATTTGGTTGATTAGTTTTTGAGTTAAAGACATTTAAAATTTCGGGGAATCCGTCCATACATAAACATGAGTCTAATTAACCAAATTTTAAAGAATTTTATATGAAATAGGGGTAGAAAAGACAGAAGAATATAATAAAATTAGAAATAGCCCAATATTCCAAAACTTACAAAAGTTAGAGCAATCAAAGGCATTTCTTAAAAAATTCAAAATTTTATAAAGAAAGAAGCCCTTTACCAATTATCGCTAAATTCAATTCCATCCTTCCTTAAATAATACTTTATCGATTAAAAAAAAATTTAGCCTTATATCTCAATATTTGCATAAGTTAGAGCAACCAGGGACATTTCTAAAAATTACTCTCGAAAAAAATTGATATTCGTAATTTGGATCATAACTAAATGCCTCTAATTTCAAATCGGACCGCATAAATGTTTTCCTTAATTGAACATGTCGTAACCGGTCTTTTTTTTACTCGAGTTTCACGCTATTGAGTCATTTCTGCTTTTCAGATATTTCACTTACCGATCAGCGACTTTATTTCTTGGTTTTTGCCGGGCGTTTTTTCGGGAATTTCGAGATTGTTTGCTCGCATGTAACATAATTTGTTGTTTTCCGCAAATACCACATACTTACAATATTTTTTGTAAAACCTATTGCGAAAGTTCAATTTGAGGTTGAAATTAAATTTAAATAAGAAATAGTATTCAACAAATACTGTAATCATTCCTTGGTTTTTCCGGGCGTATTTTCAGGAATTTCGAGATTGCTCGCTTGCGATGTACACTGAACTTCGATATTTCACTTAAAAAATGTCCGGGAAAACCAAAGGATGCAATCGGTAATCGGTAAGTGAAATATCGAAGTTCTGTGCGTACATCGCGAGCGAGCATTCTTGAAATTCCTGAAAAAACGCCCGGGAAAACCAAAGAATAAAGTAGCTAATCGGTAAGTGAATAATCGAGGTTCCTAAGTAGCCTATGTTTTGCGCAAGGATGTAAAAAGTAACTGTGCAAAAATTCGTCCAGATCGGTCGAATAGTTTAAGAGTGTATAAAGAACGGACAGACTTAAAAAACGCCCGGGAAAACAAAGGGATAAAATCGGTAATCGGTAAGTGAAATATCGAAGTTCTGTGCGTACATCGCGAGCGGGCAATCTCGAAATTCCCGAAAAAACGCCCGGGAAAACCAAGGAATAAAGTTGCTGATCGGTAAGTGAATAATCGAGGTTCCGTAGTAGCCTATGTTTTGCGCAAGGATGTAAACAGTAACTGTGCAAAAGTTCGTCCAGATCGGTCGAATAGTTTAAGAGTGTATAAAGAACAGACATACATACAGACATACAGACATTCTATTTTATATAGATAGATAGAAAATTCGTTAAGACTTAAATGTTGCTCTAATTTCCATTAATTTTGAGATATCGGGCTATTTCTAATTTTATTAGATTTTTCAGTCTTTTCTACCCCTATTTCATATATAATTTCTTTAAAATTTGATTGATATTTCAAATTTCGGAGAATTCGTACATACATAGAAGCTTTATGAAGTTGAGTCTAATCAACCAAATCTTAAAGAATTATATATGAAATAGGGGTAGAAAAGACTGAAAAATATAATATAATTAGAAAAATTGCCAATAATTAATACTAAATTGTCAAAAAACATCAATTTATGAAAAATCTCAATTATTGAGACTTGAGATGTAGCCCTTAAAGGTTAAAATTTTAAAATATTTGCAATTTTTCTAATTCTATTATATTCTTCAGTCTTTTCTACCCCTATTTCATATATAATTGGTTAAGATTTGGTTGATCAGTTCTGGAGTTATAGAAATTTCGGTAAATTTGGCACATACAGACAGACAGACAGACAGACAGACAGACAGACATACATACACACATACCGACATTTTTTAAAATAGCGATTTTTCGACGTTTTAGAACATTCTGAACACATTGGCAGCGGCAACTAAAAAAAAAATTTTTTTACGAAAACAAAGCTTCCTCTATGAGCGAGCGAGCAATCTCGAAATGTCCGAAAAAACGCCCGGGAAAACCAAGGAATAAAGTAGCTGATCGGTAAGTGTGCAAGTAACTGTGCAAGAGTTTGTTCAGATCGGTCGAATAGTTTATGAGTGTATAAAGAACAAACAGACTTAAAAAACGCCCGGGAAAACAAAGGGATAAAATCGGTAATCGGTAAGTGAAATATCGAAGTTCTGTGCATACATCGCGAGCGAGCAATCTCAAAATTCCCGAAAAAACGCCCGGGAAAACCAAGGAATAAAGTAGCTGATCGGTAAGTGAATAATCGAGGTTCCGTAGTAGCCTATGTTTTGCGCAAAGATGTAAAGAGTAACTGTGCAAAAGTTCGTCCAGATCGGTCGAATAGTTTAAGAGTGTATAAAGAACAGACATACATACAGACATACAGACATTCTATTTTATATAGATAGATAGAAAATTCATTAAGATTTAAATGTTGCTCTAATTTCCATTAATTTTGAGATATCGGGCTATTTCTAATTTTATTAGATTTTTCAGTCTTTTCTACCCCTATTTCATATATAATTTCTTTAAAATTTTATTGATATTTCAAATTTCGAAGAATTCGTACATACATAGAAGCTTTATGAAGCTGAGTCTAATCAACCAAATCTTAAAGAATTATATATGAAATAGGGGTAGAAAAGACTGAAGAATATAATATAATTAGAAAAATTGCCAATAATTAATACTAAATTGTCAAAAAACATCAATTTATGAAAAATCTCAATTATTGAGACTTGAGATGTAGCCCTTAAAGGTTAAAATTTTAAAATATTCGCAATTTTTCTAATTCTATTATATTCTTCAGTCTTTTCTACCCCTATTTCATATATAATTGGTTAAGATTTGGTTGATCAGTTCTGGAGTTATAGAAATTTCAGTAAATTTGGCACATACAGACATACAGACATACAGACATACAGACATACATACACACATACCGACATTTTTTAAAATAGCTATTTTTCGACGTTTTAGAACATTCTGAACACATTGGCAGCGGCAACTAAAAAAAAAATTTTTTTACGAAAACAAAGCTTCCTCTATGAGGAAGCAAAAATGGTTTAAAAAATATGAAAAAAATATATTTACGTTGCAAATGACATACTTTAAGTAAATAAAAAGGTTACAATTTTTTATTCGATGCCATAGGCACATTCAACGCATAAATATGCGCGATGCTTGTCGCACATCGGTCGAAGGCAAGTGGGACACATGGAGCCCGTCATTTTATCAGTTCCTCTCGGGAAAATTTGACATCTTTTTTGCCTATCCAATTTTGGGCGGTTCTCTCCAAATGCAAGCCTGTCCTGGAGGTGCAGGATATTCGCAATACCGCATTTGATGTCCTTGCGAATTGTTGGTATTGTGTATCGTTCTTGCAGGTGTGCCTTGACCAAATGTAAATATATATATATATATTTACATTTGGTCAAGGCACACCTGCAAGAACGATACACAATATATATATATAATAATATATAATAATATAATAATATATATATATATATTTATATTATTATATTATATTACATATATATTATATATATAATATATATATTGCTCGGACACGTGGTCTTCGGCTCCATCAGTGTCATCGCCGCCAAGAATTGGCTGTTCTTCGCGCTCCTCAAGCAATTCCTCGCAAATTGTACGGGAGCGCAAGTTATAAGCCATCTACTTTTCATGAATAATTACACAATAAAATTTTTTAAAAAATTCTAAGCAACAAAAAACACAACTGTGTACTTGCCTCTTCACTTTGGAACAACAAGAAACAAAAAAAAAAATACTCGAAAAACCCAAATTATTACGTATAGGTCACACGGGGTGAAATACACCCCACAATTCCGAGACGCTCACTTTGAACGGCTGCCGACAAAGAACTAACGGGCCGAAAAATATACCACCGACGGGGATCGATACTTGAAGGTCCCAACTACCTGTACATGGCGGCACAAGGCCCATTTTCATTAGTTTACTGGGTCGTTTTCGAAGTCAAAAAAACGCTGGGGTGTATTTTACCCAGTGTGACCTTTAAGGGTTAAATTAGCATGTGAACCAGACGGTAAGTTCAAAGTTTGGCGGAAACAAATTGTCTTTACGTCAATGCGTGAATACATTATGTAAAGTAGATATAACAATGTGATTAAATTAATGCACATTTATCTATACATTATGCGAGAATTACATGTGTTTAAATAAATTTTGATTTATTGTTATTGCATATTATACATATATAAATACAGGGTAACAAGAAAACTCCCGGAATTTTTTTAAAAACATTAAGCAGCTAGAAATCGGTAGAGAAATTAAACATTTACACTTTAAACAGGACATAAAACTTTATTGGAACATTAATAACAAAAGTAAAACAAAGAAAATTACAATAAATGTTTACAATTGTTTCCTTTAACTTTAATACGTTTTCGAAGCCGCTTCGGAAAATTTTTCATAATAATCGCGCACTGCTGGATGGTAATTTTATCCTAGGCACTTTACAGAGCCACTTTGAGTGGCTCCGTTGATTTAAAGCGAGTCCCAGAAATCTTCTGCTCCAAGATGGACCACACAGAAAAGTCCATGGGGTTTAAATTCGGCCAGTTTGGCGGCCAAGCGTTCTTGTTCCAAAAACCGGGAAACCTGCTCTTCGCACGTTGCAATCGTTGTTCGCGCCGAATGAGCTGGTGGCCAATCTTGCTGGCGTAAATCGATCCTTCTTTATTGAAATGCACCGATGCCCGTGGCTCCAAAACGGAGAACGGTTATTTGGTAGCTGGCGGCGTTGCCCATCTTGGTGGCTCGGCAGGTATCTGCGCGACGGGTAAGACGTTATTGATCTTTATCGAAAGAAATGTGGAAATCAATGCCGCCTGCAGCTACCACGAGACCGTTCTCCGAACAACATTTTAAGCCTGATGGGATAAGATTGCATCCAGCAGTGCGCGATTATTGTGAACAATTTTCCGAAGCGGCATCGAGAATGTATTAAAGCCAAAGGAAGCAATTTTAAACATTTATTGTAATTTTCTTTGTTTGATTTTGTTGTTAATGTTCTAATAAAATGTTATGTTCTGTTTAATGTATTAATGTTTAATTATTGTACCAATTTTTAGCTGTTTTAAAAAAATTCCGGGAATTTACTTGTCATCCTGTATAAGATATAAAAAACAATTTTGCTTAAAAGAAAATCTGAACAAGAATATGTGTCAGTACAAGACGGCATGCGCAGAACACGGTGCACAATACTTATAATATAATATATTTGTATTAAAATAAATGGATAAGCAATTAAGAATTCTCGATAATAAAATTAACAAGTAAAGTAAAATGATGAGTTTGGAGAGGTACAACGCCATTAACAGTACGTAAGTTAATATGTTATATCAACCTTTATTAACTAATAAGCTTATTAGTAATAAGATATATGTATAGGTAATTATACATAGAACGTTCCGGTTCTGTTTTAAGTCATCTTCAGCGATGCGGCAACAGTTAAAATCAAGAAAAATCTTACACTCTTCGACAAGCAATAAGTGACTACTTTTAGATAGGGCGGTCTAAAAGTATAATTTTCCACGAATAAATTTAATTAAAATGTGGTTAATAATTATAATTTGTAATATGAGAGAAACAGAAATGACAGTCATCAAAAGCTGATCGACAAAGAGAAGTGAAATCACTCACTCACTCAGGCTAGAGAATGTGAAAATAAAAATCGTATATTCGTACCTATATTTGGTATATTTGCATTATATAAGTTTATTTCATTTTGACCATAACTCATGAGAATATATTCAACATTATAATGAAAAGAATTTGAATAACATCAAAATTAGGACAAATATATTGACTGCGTGCAAAGATTCGTCGAATAGATTGATTTACGCTTGACAGTATATTCGGGGGTTTGTAGCAGGTATATCTCTATTTAAACTTAAAACAATTATTGTAAAATATGTAAAAAATTTTCTCTTTTAATAAACTTAAATTGTTTCTTACTAATTTAATTTGTATATAAATTTATGTAATAATAGAAATTAGAAATAATAATTACATCTAACATTATCAGATATTAAAATAACAAATACAATATAATTGGCCATGGGAGTCAAACGCGGTACTTGGTGCGTATTTTTAATCATAACTGATTAAATTTCGAGACACAAGATCCGAAATTCCGTAAGTTTCCAACATATTAACTGAGCGCCGATTATTTGTCGGACTTTAAACACAGCTATCATTGGAACATTAAAAATTCCCTGTCCCTTCCCTAATTAAATCGATATCGATTTAATATTAAAATCATTGTAAAAAAATTTATTGCGAAAAATATTACCCCAGCCAGGGTTCGAACCTGGAATCTCCCGCATTCCGTTCGGGTGTCTTAAGGGGGGAAACCCATTCGTCGGGTCAAAAAATGCATGATTTTTAGGAATTTTTTTTCTCGGGTATAATGACTCCAAACGCTTTGAAATTTTTATGACATTGTAACATATAATTGAAGATTACAAAATAATTTTTTCGTGCAAAAATATTGCAATTTAATATAAAAATGGCGGTCATTTACATCTCGCCTCGCTAATCACTGTGTGCAGGATAGCGTCTTTAATTTTTATCTGAAACCAAAAAACCAAAGTTCTTTTTAAAGCTTAGGATAGTAGCTTCGATATGACATTAAGATATTTCAAAAAAAAATTGCAATTGCATGTTTTTTCACAGTTTATGTATTTTTTGCATAAAAAATGACATTAAAATGTCAAAAAAAACGTTAAAAAATTTTTTTTTTAAAAATCCGAAAATGTCATATTCAAGAGAATTTAATTATCTTTAAAATGAGCCGTAATAGAGTCCAATCGGTTCAGTAGAATTTTTTCAATCGTGCACACAAATCAAAAAAACACGTTTCGAGAAAAACGCGTTTAAAGTTTTTGAAGGTAATACAGGGTGCGGCTCGCCCGGCTCGTCTACAAGCTGTAACTTCGTAAATACTTTAGATATCGACTTGAAATTTTCAGGGGATATTCTTGAATAGTTTAGCAATCGATTAAGACTATTTCCAAAAAATCGATTTTTTGGACCCGACGAATGGGTTTCCCCCCTTAACCAATTCGACTACCGGGGCATGTGGTAATATTTTTCGCAATAAGTTCTTTTATGTTTAAAAATACGCACCAAGTACCGCGTTTGACTCTCATGGCCAATTATATTGTATTTAAATTTTCGAGAGTCCTTAAGAATTTATTGATTAAAATAACAATTGTTTCACTTTCTTAATTAAATTATTTTACAACATGTCTGAGAGAAGCTCATAATAATACTCACAAACATTAAATAACAAATAGATAACAAATAGTATTCTTTTGGTATTCTATTTCTGAATATTTTCTATCACTATGTATTAGCAAATTGTTTATCTCAGTAATTTCCACAATTGTGCGTAAGCATATTGTAACGGAAGGGTCAGCTATTGTATAATTAAAATTTTTGATCGGATGCAACATTAATATGTATTACGTAGAAGAAGGAGACAACACGGAAAGGTCAGCTATTGTATTATTAAAATTTTTAATCGGATGCAACATTAATATGTATTACGCAGAAGAAGTAGACAACAATACAGAAGCAATAAATAGGAGGATCAAAGATATGTGATTTAGTTACCGTTTAATTTCAGTCTTGATCTTGTCTCTCTTGTCTCTATTGCCTCGTTGCTTTCACTTGCTATTGGTACGTATATGTAATTTTAAATTGTATTTAATTTTTTTTCTTTATCTTTTTATTTATATCTGTTTTCTTAAAAGAGAAATAATGGCATTTTGTTGTAAAATTTATCTGCTTTTAAAAAAAAATAAAGGTACTATGAGTCGACGAAGCTCGTATATCAGCGTCGATGCTGAAGAAGAAATCGTTATCTCTGGTATTGCTGGCCGATTTCCTAAAAGTGACAATCTGAAAGAATTTTATGAAAATCTTTCTAACAAGGAGGATCTTGGTTCGAGCGATCATGGACGGTGGAATAATGGTAATAAATTTTTCTTTAAACATCAAGATATACCTACTTTCAAAACTTATTAGAAAAAAAATCAAACAAGCACAGTAGCAACTGTGCTGGTGCATGTTGCAACCAACAACGTACTCTCTAAATCTCATAGAGAGGTTTCGCCACTAATGTATCAGAATGATTGCGATAGTCACTTTAAAAGAGAGAGTTGTCACTCTAATTTGAGTAAATGCAGGCATTCATAAGGTAGAAGTTAATTTTTTACTCAAACTTTTAGAGCGGCTACTCTACCGGAGTAATACAATCTCACTCTGAAGCTATTAGTGGAATCACAATTCACTAAAGATCGACTAATAAATGACTCTAACAGAATAAAATTTTCTACTCAAAAGGACCCCGCACTAATTATATGGGAAATTGGATCTCGGTAAAATCGGCCAATTTTTTAATATGTTGTAGCTTATGACCTACTGAACAAAAAATGTAATGGGCACAAAGCTAAATAATGGACAGTTTTTGAGCTACAGCCAGTCAAACACGAAAAATTCGGGTCTGCGCGAGTACTATATCCCTACTCTTGGCATAACCCAGGACCAACGACATGGACGTGGTAGGGGGCTGGTCCCGTGTGTGTGTGTGTATATGTGTGTGTGTGTGTGTGTGTGTGTGCGTGTGTGTGTTTGTGTTTGCGCGAGCGCGCGACACTCGCACCTTTATAAATAGTCCGGGAGCCAATAAACATTTTTGACACTTATTTTTGTAGTCAGTGAATTTAGATAGGATTGTTTCTTTAGTGATGCTAATTAACAAATCGGAAGTCTGGCTACGATTTTCCGCTGCACCAAAAATTATTCACATGCCAGGCTCATTTGCCATACCTGCAGATCAGCCAGACTGCTTTTTTACTGACTGTTAGGATAACACTCATTAGTAGAAAAAACTTCATTAGTGCACAAATAAGTGCCACCCCTTTGTATTTTTTTGCACTCCCTGGATTAATGCAGCGGAAAATCGTAGCCAGACTTCCGATTTGACACGCACGCACGCGCGCGCGCGCACACACACACACACACACCCACACACACCCACACACAAACACACACACACACACGGTACCAGCCCCCTACCACGTCCATGTCGTTGGTCCTGGGTTATGCCAAGAGTAGTGATATAGTACTCGCGCAGACCCGAATTTTTCGTGTTTGACTGGCTGTAGCTCAAAAACTGTCCATTATTTAGCTTTGTGCCCATTACATTTTTTGTTCAGTAGGTCATAAACTACAACATATTAAAAAATTAGCCGATTTTACCGAGATCCATTTTCTCATATAATTAGTGCGGGGTCCTTTCAGTGACATAATTTACACGTATGGACACTGATCTACTGCCCTCGAAAAGAGTGCTCTTTCACTCAAATGGAGTGCGATTTTACTCCAACTTATAGAGCGCAATTTTACTCTTTCTTAGAGTGGCGAATTACTCGAAGTGCACAGGCTCAATTTTCAGTTTTCGTTACACTTGTATTTCACTCGTTTTGAGTGATATTTCACTCTTTGACTTTTAGAGAGTAAGAAATGTTTTAGGTACTATATTTACTTTTAAGCTTTTTTTTTACGTGGGGGAAATCCTCATGGATACCCTCGGTCCTCGGTAAAAGGCCGAGGGTTATGTCGGATTCTCATAGTAATTTCATATAGTAATTTTTCTTCGATTTTTGCGGTATTTCTAAATTTTTATCTACAAATTTGCACATTGCTTTCTCATCATATTTTTTTTGCTCATAAAGTTTCCTCTATGAGAAATTTGCCAAATTATTAGCATATAATAGATTTGCTTCCTCATAGAGGAAACTTTATAAGCGAAGTAAAATGAGGAGGAAGCAATGTGCAAGTTTCTAATTTGCACACTTTTTTTATTATATTGGCAATTTTTTTCTAATTTTATTATATTCTTCAGTCTTTTTTACTTCTATTTCATATGTAATTCTTTAAAATTTGGTTGATTAGTTCTTGAGTTATATACATATGTATAAAGCAAAAAATTGATGAGGAAAAGTGTGCAAGTTTCTAATTTGCACACTTTCTTACCCACATATGGAGCCAAGATGACGAAAGCGACACGTTCTTAAAAAATGTAAATTTTTAAAAACTCTAATTTATTTAACAGTTTTTAAATTTTTACAGTTGATACAAAAGGCTTTAGTGAATCTAAAAAAAAAATAGATCATTATTTTTACATTTTCACAGAAATTAGGAAAAATCGACAAACCATAAGGTCGTTATCTTACCCCCCTCTTTCCCCTACCTTATCAATTACAAAGGTCCACAAAAAATTTTGGTCAAGTAACTCTAATCATAAGTGTCCCTTATAGAGATAGATTAGAGGTTATACTTCTAAGATACGACACTTTAAGAAAAAAAATAGTTCTTTAGTGCGCATTTCAAAAAAATTATTTATTCCGGCATATACCAATATTTAGCTTCAAATTTAAGGGTGGGTTGTTTTGATCCAGGGTGACTACGAAGGGTTAAGATGAGAAATCAGCAATTTTTTGGGAAAATATGTAGTACATAATAAATTACCAACCGTCAATATTAAAGTAATAAAAATAGATGAATGTTATGATTTACACATTAATTCCTTATTAGCAAAAAATAAAAAATTGTCTCAACAAATAGCAAAAATGTTTTTTTGTTAAGGATATCCGTAGAAAGAAAGCACATTTTTCATGTTTGGCAAGATTAGTAAGAACGAATAGTCGGATTTCAATGTTATATAAGGTATTGTTCTTTCGTATTAAAATCTCCTAATAATTATATTAAAAATTTATAAAAAAAGTACAATTGACGAAAAGTTTATTTTGCTTCCTCATAAAGAAAGCTTTGTTTTTGTAAAAAAAATTTTGTTTTTTTTTTAGTTGCCGCTGCCAATGTGTTCAGAATGTTCTAAAACGTCAAAAAATCGTATTTTTTAAAAATGTCCGTATGTGTATGTGTGTGTGTATGTATGTGCCAAATTTATCGAAATTTCTATAACTCAAGAACTGATCAACTTAATCTTAAACAATTATATATAAAATAGGGGTAGAAAAGACTGAAGAATATAATAGAATTAGAAAAGTTGCCAATATTATTAATTTTATTTTAATAAGACATTACAATTTTGACATTTTATTAGTAAAAATATGTTTAGCCGATAAATTTTCTGTGTAAGATGACGACGTTATGAATTATTTTTTAGATGTATGTATAAAATGTACAGTTAAATGATTGCTTCTTACATTGTGCTAAAAACAGCGTTAATTTTGTGTTGAAGTGAATGTAACATTACCCATCCTAAACCACGTATGTGAAAGCATAACTTCTTTTTAGGACTAACCCATCATAAAGATAGGGGCATTATAATACCAGAAAAAATATAAAAACTTAGGACTTTATTCATTATAGATATATCTAATCCCAAAAAATCGCTGATTTTTTATTTTAAAAATCAAAATAACTTTAAAACTTGACGCAATTGGAAGCAATTGAAAGCAATTTAGACAGCGTTGTTCTTTGTGACCGAAAATCTACAAGAAACACCTACTCTGATTAAAGTTACTTGACCAAAAAATTTTTTTTGCGGCCCTGTGTTATTAAAGATCGATATGTAACGTTAACTTATATATTTATGCACTGTCGACTACGTACTCTTAAAACCCCTTTTTACTTGTTACTTGTTAACATATATTTATTTCTTATTTTACTTGTTATTTGTTAACATATATATTTATTTCTTATGTAGCTTTTAATATGCCCCATCGAATCGGTAAAGTCAACAATACAGAGAAATTTGATTCTGAATTTTTCAATATACCCGCTACGGAAGCTACTATAATGGATCCTATGACTAGAATGTTACTCGAGCATACTTACGAAGCAATTGTCGATGCGGGTATAAATCTAAAAGAATTGTATGGAACAAGAACAAGTGTTCTTACAGCAATTTCTCTATCTGAAACTCAAGGGCACTTTTCCTCCAAATTTCAGGTGTGATATATTTAATTAATATATACAACATAATTAAAAAAAATGTTTGAAAATACGAGTATAATATAGAAATATTATTAAGCTATCTAAGATTCAAGCTTGGATCGTAAATGGCTCTTTCCTTTGTCTATTAAAAGAAATTTATTTAAGAAAGTAATAACTATGTGTAAAATTCTTATTTCAAATATAGGAATCTGTCTTCTTACTAGGGGAACCTGGGGTACAGTGGGAACGTTAACGTTTAAACAAATTTTAAACATATTTAAAATAAATAAATAAACTTGGTTTTGCACTAAAATATTCTTTAAAATACCCACTATAAGAAAAACATGTTTTGCTGCAAAAGAATAGTTTAAAAAGACAAAATTATTGTTTTGTTTTAAGTGTGAGTTAACCTTATTATGGATTTTATGCAAGACATAATGGGGTACACAAAACTTGTTAATGTTTAAAACTTCTTAAAAGTGATTTATTAGAACACGCAATATATGTAAAAATGTATTATTAAACTTTTAATTAATAATAATAATAATTTATTAATAACATTTTTCTTATTACAGTACACATTTCTTTTATTAAAATATAAATAAAAATCAAAATTTGGTATAATAATCTTTGACATTAATATTGCGCAACATACATATGTTGTATATACTGATAGCGTATATATAAAGAAAAAAAAGACATTTTAATGTCCCGTTATAACCAAAAAAATATACATATACGTTTACTTTAGGTATTATAAACCAATCATTACAGATATATAATTAATATTTATACAGATACTTTACTAAATTGACAAGAAAAGATTGTTTAATAATTAAATGCACTTACGGTAATAAAAAATAGAATATTATCATTGCTTGTCTTATGCAAATTTATTAAAGAAACTGCAACTCATTGTCAGTCGCAGAGAGCACAGCGAACGCATTAAGCAATTTGTAGCATATCTTTCAGCTCAAAATAATATGAAAACTGATAAAATCACGCGATTAGAGACATTTAAGAGTAATACTTTCGAAACATTTCATTACATGGCAGCATCTTTGTAAAAAGTTATCGACCATATCCCATTGCCTCGTGGTTCCATTATGCCCCGGATTCTCCTATATAAACATAAAGTATAAATTAATTATAATATAGAATGGTTTTAAACTGCAATTTTAAAAATAAACATTTAACTTATTATTTGTGCATTTTAATACTTCAAATATACTTAGAAATATGTATTTTGGGTAAATATACCGATCAGGGGACCATCCCCCGATGACCTTGACCTTGACATACTTTGTCAAGGTCATGACCCTGAGTGACCTTCAAAAGTTTTTAGCCGTCGCTCGTTGTTTGTTAAAAAATTATGAACAAAAAAAGTTTGACAAATATAGCAGTTATTTTGAGTACTACAAGACATGAACGACTAATATGTATGTGGAAATAATACATGTATGAACGAAGGAATTTCACTTAAAGCAGCGAATCGTTGATATATTGAACAGTCTTTTCGTTAAAGCAGTGAATAGAGAGTGTGTTCTTCAACTTACAAAGCACATACTTGTAAAGCGCGTCACTAACCTATAGGTTGATGACGCGCTTTACAAGTATGTACCAAAAAAAAAAACAATTTTTTTTTGGTGCAAAAAATTATTTAAAGCAGTGAATTGTTGGTATATTGAAAGGAAAGTTATTTAAAGAAGAGAATAGTTGGTAACTTTCCTTTCAATATACCAACAAGTCACTGCTTTAAATAATTTTTTCCACCAAATTTTTTTTGTTTATAACTTTTTAATAAACAATGACAGCCAGCTAAAACTTTCTGAAGGTTACGCAGGAGGGTGACCTTGACAATATATGTCAAAGTCAAAATCGTTTATGCCTTTCAATACTCAAAATAACTGCTATATTTGTCAAACTTTTTTTGTTAATAACTTTTTAACAAACAACGAGCGACGGCTAAAAACTTTTGAAGGTCACTCAGGGTCATGACCTTGACAAAATATGTCAAGGTCAAGGTCATTGGGGGATGGTCCCCTGATCGGTATATTTACCGTATTTTGATTAGTTTACTGGATTACCTATGACTGAATGCAACGTTTCTCTCATGGCAAACAAAATTTCTTACTGGCTCGGCGTTACTGGACAATCGTATAATATTGATACTGCATGTAGTTCAAGTAACGTTGCTATAGTGAAAGCTTACGAGCTGATTCGGTCCGGAGATTGCAACGCTGCAATTGTCACTTCCGCCAATCTATGCTTGCATCCTTACGTGCAATTCCAATTTTACCATCTAGGTATGTATTTATTACATCTAATTATATATTGTATGTTCCGTCATATAAAATATGGATATATGTTTGTTTATATCTTACCTATTTATTTCCATCTTTACGCAAATTTCTGATATTTTGATTTTGGTAATTATTGATCATATATATATAATATATTATATATGATCAATTTCTCAAGGCGATATATAAATTATTTTTCGAACCACCCTCTTAAATACAAAATTTATATCATACGTAATCTTGTTGACGGGGCTATCCTTTTGTCTGCACAATTCTAATATAATTGAAATAAAAAAGATTCTTTCTAATAATTGTTATCCAACGAAAGTCATTAATAAGTATATTAATGTCCGACTTAACGAACTACAGAATTGTAATAGTAATTGTAATGACTCTAGCTGTGACAATGCAACCCAAGATCCTTTAAAATTTATTACTGTACCGTATGTTAAAAGTCTCAGTGGTAATGTTGGCCGTACAATGCGTGACGCTAAATTTAGAGTACTTCTCACTATTCCGAAGAAATTAGATTGCCTTATTAGAAAGGGGAAACATAGGCTACAAAATCTCAAGCAGACGGAGTTGGTTTATAAGATTGATTGTGCAAATTGTAACGCTACATACATTGGACAAACAAAAAGGCACTTATTGTTAGAGACACGCATTAAGGAACATTTCTGCGATATTAGGAAGAATGTCGACAATCATTCTGTTGTCAGTAAGCACCGTCTCACGTACAATCATGATTTTAATTGGCATCAACCTGTGATTTTATATAAAGAGAGACAATTTAAGAAAAGAGAAATCTCAGAAATGTTTTTTATTAAAAAATACGATTGCACAATCAATCTTCAAAAAGACATTGAAAATCTACCTGGGACTTACAACCGTATTATCAGTGCCACTTAGTCTGCACTTTTTGTTTTGGTTCTGTTCGTTTTTATCTTTGAACACATCTTGTTTTTTGCTGATTATGTCGGTTATTTTCATTGTGACTTTGACTGTTATACTGTCTGGATGTGTTCTCTGATATGGCTTGCGACGTTTCTCTTTTCACGCTATACTGTTTTATTTTATCTCGACGCACAAGATATGTAAGCATTTTTATTTTAATTTATTTTTATTTTTAACCTTTGACTCCCGATTAATTAATTTTTTCTTTTTGACTTCGTGAGCTTATTTTTGGTAAATGTCGACTTTCTTTTTTTAGCTTTGCGTTTGCATGATGTAGTTAGGGCACGATGTCAGCGACGTAATGGATTTTTTGTATGTATCTATTTTATAGATATTTACCTTATTTTCTTATCTATTTTTAAATTCTATGATAAACATAACTATTGCTCATTTTTTCTCTTAAAAATATTACTTATTTGAGATATTTAAAGACATTGTTACGTCCAAACTCTGGGATTTTCTTTGATTTTACGGGAAACGGAAAAGATAGAAAGTGAGAGTATATTTATATGGAAAAATGTTATAGAGACACTGTCTCACAAGTACACGTCATACACTTCTACACATACATACATATGCAGCATACATATACAGGATGTCTCTAAAGTCTGACCCAGCCTCCTGGATCTCGGAAACGGCTTTAGATATAAAAAAACGTTTCAGACAGAAGTTGTAGGATATTAAAGGGGACAAATGATGAAAAGATAGACTTGACCCTAAGTGACCTTTTCAAGGCCAGGTTAATGTAATCAATGTTTTTTTAAATAAAACCTTCCATTTTTTATTGCATATTCTTGTAGCCCTTGTCGAGACGTTTTCAAAACACTATAATAAAGCTCTCTTTCGTTAAGAATTTCTTGAGATATTTCAAATTTTGTCATAATATTTTTAATACAAAATATGAAATATCTCCTAAAGTATTCACTTTTTGATGACTTTATTTTAATACTTTTATAGGTATGTAGAATAATAAAAGGAATCGAATTGCTGTAAAAAAAAAAAACAGAAAAAATTATTTTAAAAAATTTGATTGCATCTTGTAGACGCATTCAATTTTACAAAATTGTAAATGTAAAAATCAATATTATTATTCGACTTCTTTCAATATTCTACGTATAAGAGTATCAAGGTAAAGTCATCGAAAAGTGAATACGAGCTTTACGAGATATTTCACATTTTATATTAAAAATATCATGACAAAATTTGAAATATTTCAGGAAATTCTGAACGAAAAAGAGGTTTATTATAGTAATATAATATTGAAAAGACTCTCTAGAATAAATCAAAGGAAGGGAGAAAGAGGCAATGTGAGCCAAGCGCGGTACTTAGAGCGCAGTTAACATATATTGATTATGCCCGTTTCTACCAACGTGGTTTAAAAGTTAATCCCTAGTGACATTCGGTTAACCAAGGTTTGCCAAAATATTGGTTTCTACCAATGATAAACTCACGTTTAAACGTACGTAAATCCAGTTTAATTTAAACGATCAATATTGACCGTTTAGCATTGTAAAACTACGGTTAAGAAATATAACTAGCTAGTTCAGTAGACAAAAATTGTGTAATAAGGTTATATGTAAGGTTTCAATGAGGTTATATCTATTAAATAAAATAAATATATTAATTAAAGTAAATATGAAGTAAATAAAAAAGTAATAATATTAATAATAAAATTGATGTAAACATTTTATGATACAGAAATTTTCATAATTTATAATATAAAAGTTACACGTAGAATATGATGCCCCAGCATTTATTTAATTTGTTGTCTTCTGATGATGAAGATATTGTGAATGTGAGACCGATCAGAAGAAGGAAAAGATTTAAACATCGCATAAATTATTTGGAAGAGCTTGATGACATCGAATTCATAATGCGATTTCGAATAAGTAAAAGATCTGTGTTATCAGTGTTACAACACATAAGGGAAGAATTAGAGTTTGCAACAAATAAGTAAGTAGAAACTATTTTATAATTGCAAATATAAATTCTGGTAAACGCAAAGGTAATACAATAATTTCTTTTTAGAAATGAAGCGATATCTCCCATGATACAATTGTTATTAACGCTTCGTGTATATGCCACTGGATCATTTCTCATATCTGCTGGAGATTTCTCAGGTGTGAGCACAACTTCAGCACATTATATCGTACACAGAGTCAGTGGAGCCATTGCTAGATTACGACCTCTTTATATTCATTTTCCAAACACGGAAGAAGAAATAAGAAAGGAACAACAACAATTCTATAAAATTGCCCGTTTCCCAAGAGTGATAGGATGTATAGATTGCACACATATCCGTGTCCAATCATTTGGTAAATTATTGCTATATAAGATACTATTATATTATTTACATTGATTTGCCTGCTATATAATTATTACTACATGTTCTTTTATTTTGATTATTTTAGGTGGAGAAGATGCTGAGTTATTTCGTAATAGAAAAGGATACTTTTCCATAAATACGCAAGCAACATGTAACAGCAATTTACAAATAACAGATATAGTTGCTCGTTGGCAGGGTTCTGTGCACGATAGCACAATTTTTAATAATAGTCGCTTGAGAGCAAATTTTGAGAATGCCGCATATGGTAACGGTTTTTTGTTAGGAGATTCCGCATACCCTTCGAAGCGGTACCTTCTAACTCCACTGATAACGCCACAAACTGCTGCAGAACGACTCTATAATGAATCACATATTCGTACCCGCAATATAATAGAACGTCTATTTGGTGTTTGGAAAAGAAGATTTCCAATTCTAGCATTGGGAATGCGATATCACTTACAAAGAGTCATGCCTATTATTATTGCAACAGCAGTGCTTCACAATATTGCTAGACAAAATAATGACCCACAACCAGATGACGATCCAAATTTAGATTTACCTGCACCATGGGATCATATGCTAGCCGAATGCAACATTAACCAGAGAATCAATAATGACGAAGTTGCTGGTGCAACAGTAAGAACAGAACTGATTCATACTTATTTTGCTAAGTATGTTTGTTTACAAATATTTTCATAGAGTATATTAAAATTTTGTATTTCCAGTAGATTGTGTGTGTATGTTTGTGTTTGCACGCTGATGTATGTACGTGTGTGCATAAATTATATAATTCAAAAGTTTTAGCTTTATAAATTACCCTATATACATTATGATAATTCTATAAAATACCTCTATTATTATAAGAAATATATTTTTTTCAGCATTAGAGTATAATAAAGTGAGGAAACCATACATCTATCCTGAGACGTTTCACAATTAACACACATGAATGAAAGACATCTAAAAAGTCAAAGAAGCTTTCTATCCTTTTGCATGTGTGTGGAGTATAAACTGCATAAGGATCGAACAGGAAATGCGAAAACCTAAAAATATATTTAGATATTTAGTGATATATTTGTCTCATTTTTGTTTTATTTTCATGTACATATTAAGAAAATTCCAAATTTAAACAATATTGATGTTTGTAACACTTTTTTTATTTGAATGAGATACAGTTTTAAGTTACATTGCACATATATTATATACGTTTTTCACTTATACGTAATAAAATATATATTATCAAGAAAATATCTTCCTCCTCTCTGTCTCACTCTCTACGCACTTATGTATTATTTTATAAATACTTTGTATTACATTGAACAAAAATAATAAAACTAATATCTTTGCAGTAAGAACAAAACATAAATTAAACTTCTTGTAAAAAAAGGAACAGTTCTTATACATAACGTAACTGTGTATTAGACTAATCGAACAAAAGTAAAATCAATCTATTATTTTGCAGTAAGAGCAAAACAAACTAAACTTATTGTGAAAAAAGGAACAGTTCTTATATATATATATAACGTAACTTTGTATTAGACTGATCGAACAAAAATAAAATCAGTATATTATTTAGAAAAACAAAACATAAATTAAATTTACTTATTTTCTCTCACTTTTAGTATATTTTATAGCTTCTTTATATCATCAGTCTTTCTGATCAGTCTTTCAATACTATCTCACTGTTTAGTACAACGAATTGAAAATAAAATTTGTTTCTATGAAACATTAGATGACTTGTTTTGTTGCACCTCTCTTTGTAATCTATGCCCCTGTAATAACAACTCTTTTTCTAATATCTGTACTTCTAATTGTTCTTTCTTCAATCGTGTACTTAAGATTTCCATTTCTATTTTACTTTTTGCTTTAAAATCGTCTGTCATACATTCTGCAAGCTTGATCTTTGAATCTGTTAACATGTCAAATTGTGACATTCTTGAAGTAATAGTATCTTCTTTTTTCTTATATGGTTTGTCTTGTCTATTAAGCTTTCTCGATTTATATTGATCATTTAAAACATTGGTTTTTACTTGAAGTGGAGTACTTATTTTTTGCTTTAATATTTGTACTGCGGATGTGTTCTGTACATCTTGCTTTTCTGGTTTTTGTATATTTTGTATATTGCTCTTCTTAAGAGAGTGTTGTTTATTATTCTCTCTCATAAACTGCAATAAAAAGGTATATAAATACAAAGATAAATAATGTAACGTACACTTCTATGCACATAAAAATTTTGTTCAGACTTACAACAGGGCTATCTCGGTTAACATCTGATACACTATCGTTTTTAATTATGTCATTTTCCTTATCATATAGTTTGTCATTTCATGTTCATCTGATACATTATCAAATAAATTTTGTCTCATAGCACCAGCATTTTCTTGTAAGTACTACAAATTCATATTAATTTGTATTTAATACATTTGAACACCAGATATATATATATATATAGTATACATTATAATATATTTTAATACTAACATCTCTTACATGTAGAACATCATCTTGATCATTGTCATCAACTGGAAGCCACTCGTCCATTTCAATAGAATCTGATAACGTCTCGTATGAATTTGTCTTTGTAGGTATCTTGCATGCATTTGTACTTTGATCAAGAGACACGGTAGTGTCTCGCGCCAAGTACGCGCGGAGCGAGACAGCCGTGGCTCTATATACGCGACGCGACGAGTTGCGAGTACCCGAGATTTTTAGATCTCGATAACCAGTGAACGGATCAAGTTCTAACTAGGCTTATCGTAAAGCTTGGACCAAATTTATATAATAAAAGTATTTTTATTTTTTCCCTACGTGCCGTACGAGCGGAGATATTACGATACATAGGATAAAGTGTAAAATTTTCAATTAAGATACGTCATCATCGTCCCAGATCGTAACTTTCGCAGTCTCGCCACGGCGCGCGGCAGCAGCACTGGAGTTGCTGATTTTGTAACTTTCGTGTCCGTGCCGTTATGCGATGCGGCGCTGGCATTAGTTCGATCACATGTGATGTGACACATGTAAACATAACATAACCATAAAGCGGCCGATACACGTCGCGAGTCCGGCTCGGCTCGGTTTCTACTCGTTCGTGGGTGAGATGTTACGAGACGGACTCGGCGTCCGACGAGCCAAATTTCGGGACTATTCGGGAGTGTGTGTGTGGTGAAAAATGTTTGAGTCCGGCTCGCGAATCGAACTCGTACATGTTATAGGCCGCTTCAGACGTCCGCGTCGTCGAGAAATATTCCGTTCGCGTCGTCGCGTCCGAACACACCGAATCTCACATGAGTGCTAGAGTGACAGAGTTCGCGCCTTGTGGATGACTGGTTCCTGGGATACACCCTGAGCGAGGATGGCGAGGTTATATCTATCGTACGTATTGCTCTTTCTCGCGGTCACGCTCGCGTTCCCCGCTCGCGCTCCCCGCTCGCGTTCTCTCTCTCTCTCTCTCTCTCTCTCTCTCTCTCTCTCTCTCTCTTTTTCTCTAATAATGACTATCGAATATATCTGATAAAATTAAATCTAAATTTTTTTTGTATTATAACACAAAAATTATATCTGACAGTGACATTTTTAATTAAATGTGCAGTGTAGTTTGTATTATAAATTATTAATTGCCTTATTTTTTTAACAAACTTTACTATACATATATTATTATCTACTATAACATTCTGCCAATAGCATCGTACATGCCAAATTCTGTATCAAATCTGTTTTTCTTTCGACAAAATTTATTTAAAGCAAACACTGCATAACGTGCTCTCGACAAACTTGACTTTGCCTAATATATTCATATTTTGTGTCTTAATTTTTTAAATAATTTATAAATTTATACAAACTACACTGCACATTTAAGGATATCAAACTCAGATATAATTCTTGTAAGTTATAATACAAAAAATATTTACATTTGATTTTATCAGATATAAATGTCGATGTCGATAGACATTATGGCATTTGATGTAACAAAAAGGGGTGATATCCGTACAAAATTACCTTTTACAAAAAAGTAAAAAAAAGACGCCAAGCACGCGTGGTATACCTTGAAAAAATCGAAGTAGTTATCTTTGTACCTCGAAAAAATCCAAGTAATATCTTTATCTTGAAAAAATCGAAGTAATATATTTATTACAAAAAAAAAGAAATGATATCTTTAAATTATGCGCCAATTAAATATATATTATATCGACAAATAACTATTGTTCTTTTAAAAAATGTATTCCCATTAAAGTGAAAAAATTAATATAAAATGTGAAAAATTTTAGTGAAAAAAACTTGGCGCTGCAAAATTTTAAAATATTTGAAAGCAATAAATAACTATTTTAAAATATTAAATTAATAATTACAATGTGAATGTAGAGACTTTCACACATTAATTTAAAGTATTTTTTCCATTTATAGAAATTGTTTTATTAATATATATTATTATGTTTAGCAGCGCCAAGTTTTTTTCACTAAAATTTTTCACATTTTATATTAATTTTTTCACTTTAATGGGAATACATTTTTTAAAAGAACAATAGTTATTTGTCGATATAATATATATTTAATTGGCGCATAATTTAAAGATATCATTTCTTTTTTTTTGTAATAAATATATTACTTCGATTTTTTCAAGATAAAGATATTACTTGGATTTTTTCGAGGTACAAAGATAACTACTTCGATTTTTTCAAGGTATACCACGCGTGCTTGGCGTCTTTTTTTTCTGTATAAACATATAATATACATAAATATAATTTAACATATTCTCAGCTTTTTCACATATATTACTAGCTAGCAAGTTACAATATCTTTCATTTTAATGAGCTTTAAAATAAGGAAGAATCAACATCGCTTTATACTGTGCATATATTTTATACGTATGTATTTTACCTTCTATAGCATCACAATCATAAGTACTTTTAATGCCTTCAACAGAAGGTTTAATAATGTCTCGTACACGTTCCATCACTACATCTGATTGGGATTCACAAGGTCCTCCACCTAGTTTTACAATCATAACTTACTTATTACAATATACAGTATTACTTATAAAAAATTATATACTGCTACAAATTATAAAATAATTATTTTGATATGTAATACCTCTATAGTTTTACACCAAAATATCAAGCAACATTTTACGTACTTGTTTTATATAATTTTATCCTTTCATCAGCGAAAAATTTTCGAGTCTTTTTTTTTAAGATTCTCCCAACAACTTTTCAGGACTTCCGCACTTCTAAATTCAGTTGAAGAAGATGTACTATTGTAATTATTTTCTATTACCTTCCAACACTTTTCTTTATCTTTTGAGGTTATCCCGTCAGTTCTTTTATTTTCTATTATATTTTTATATTTTAATACTATTTCTGTTAAAATTAATTTTTCCTTTTCGGAAAAATTTTGGGCACGTTTCCGTTGCATACTTAATTTTGCTTCATTCATCTTTAATAATTATACGTACACTTCTTCGTTTGACAAGATATGATTCTCCTAAAATAATCCTAAACCACAGTAATCGCAGTTCCGTTGGAACGATTATTGGACCAATCAACGTTCTGCATTCTAGTGGTTCCTGAGTTATATCAAACATGCTATAAGTTTAACTAAACGTTCCAGATAGGTTACTCGTAGAAACCAATCAATATTAAACTGAGAGTTAATTTTAACCAAAGTTTCACTAAACCGTAGTTAACCCCAAGTTGGTAGAAACGGGCATTAGTCATTACATAACACGACAAAGAAAGAAACGGACGTTTCAACCCTTTTTAGGGTCATCTTCAGCGTAAGACATAATAAGTTCGGCGCGACAGTAACATTTCCTAAATCGTATCTGGTTAAATCCTACCTTAATTAAAATTTATCAAGTCAAGTAACAGTCCGGATGGTCGACATCGGTTGACTCTTTAGCGCAAAACGGTCGAGAAAATTGGCGCAGTCACGTTAATGATTGGAGTAAGGTCTCCAGATAATAGCAGATGCAGTCCTTCGTGAGCATAACTATGCTTGAACTCCGATTCAAACAAAGCGTCTCGCCGTTTACCTCCCCGGTTGAATGGCTAAGAGGAGGCGGAGAAACCCGAAGCTCGAATCTCAATTTTCTTACAATCATTTGGAGTCAAAGTCAGAAATTTACGCACACATAAGAGAAAGAAGAAACGGGAATATATAGAAATGTGTCGAACTTACGGAAATTTGAAACAGATTACATATCAAGGCTTAAATATTACACTGTTTAACAGTTTCAGCGGCTGTCATGCTTGTCTCGGAGACGTTTGTGAGACAATGCCACGAATGTTACAATTCTAAAGGTTATTACTCAGATCAAAAACATTAGTAAACGACGTTGTTAAATGTTTAACTAACGGTGGTAATGCCCGAATCGACATTGTGCGGTGCTGTCTATCGGCGGCGATGTTTAAATTTTAGAAAGTTTGTCAATGACATTCAAATAAATGTCCGGAAGGCATTCCGTGTCCGTCTGCAAGTTTAGGCCATTTTTTTCCTCTTTATTTGTGGCATTTCAGATATTAAACGTTTATGGAAATATGGTTCATTGTCTAGAATTTCAACGTTGTCTCAATTAAAATCATGATCGAATGCAATTTTGAGATCTGTTATGACAGAATGACTCGCCGCGTTCCTTCTGATATGGCTCTGGTGTTCTTTTACTCTAGTTTGCAATTGTCTACCTGTTTGGCCTACATAAGAGGCATCGCAATTATTGCAGTTAATTTTATAAACAATATTACTATGTTTAATTTTCGAGAGATTGTCTTTATGAGCTTTGACAAACGTTCGCATTTTGTTCAAACTGCGGTACCTATATTAGTCTAACGTTAAGGCCTTTAGTTACGTTAATAAATTGCTCAGTAATCTTAGGGATATAAGGTATTGTAAAAAATGAAGCAATTTCCTCCTCAGTCACACTATCGCTCGTTATGTCTTTCTTGGTGTTAAAAAAAAATTTAAGCCGTTCATGGAATATTCTGAAAATAAATCTCAGCGGGTAACAATTGTTGAGTGAAATTTCTATAACCAGCCCGAAATTCTTGGCATGAAATGACAGATGAGACAACCAAAAGATTGGTTTATTATAGTGTTTTGAAAACGTCTCGACAAGGGCTACAAAATATGCAATAAAAAATAAAGGGTTCTATTTAAGAAAACATCAATCACATTGATCTGGCCTTGAAAAGGTCACTTAGGGTCAAGTCTATATTTTCATTATCTGTCTCCCTTAATATCCTACAAATTTTGTCTGAAACGTTTTTCCATATCTAAAGCAGTTTCCGAGATCCAGGGGCTGGGTCAGACTTTAGAGACACCCTGTATACAGGGTGGTTCTTAAATGGTTGGTCGAAATCAGGGATTGGATTGGGCTCGTCATAAGGATGAAAAAAGTTTCCATAAACAATAGTCCAAAAACGCATCCCGCAGGAGTTACGACTCATTTAATTATTAATAATTTATTTATTTATTAATAATTAAATTTAGGTTGTGTTTAAAATCGACCAAGCAAGATTTACTGAGATTTTTCACAACGTTTTGATCGCGCTTTTGGTCCTTATCAAGTGGTCTAACAAATTATTAATTATCCTGGCGTAATGCCCAAACTAAGCTATCTAAAAAATAATTTGCGCGTCAGTATGTTAAAAATAACAGTATAAAAATTGACATGTCGATTTATAGAGACGTAGTTCTACAACCACACAGTTCTGACATGTCTCTTGATTAGATTTCCGAAATCGACGTGTCAATTTTTACACCGTTATTTTTAACACATTCAGACGCGCAAATTATTTTTTACACCCCAATATACACCCCGTATATTGGTACATATAGTACCTATATCTCTAATATAGGACGTAATAAGATGAATAGTATTAATTAAAACCGAAATCAATGTTAGGAAAAGTATTAGCAATGTTAACATTCCAGGCAAAATAAATATATTTACATTTTTTATTAAAAACGCAATTGTGAAATTATGAAAATTAATATCTAGAATACATTTAATTCGGATACATTAGCACAGATATTTCTTTTCGTACTGTCACCTGCAAAATCACCAAACTCTTGTTATGTGTAAAATATACTTGTAATATATACATATTAGATTGTGTTATTATTTTACATTTCTGTTTAATCAACCACGTGATCTGTACAATAAACGTACTCTTTGTTTGTAATGTTCAATAAATCCTAATGCTTCCTTTTTATTTTTGCGCTTAAAAATTAATTTTATTTAATAATAATTAATAATCAATTTCTTTCCAGGAGTTCTATCTGCAGTTGGTTATTGCAAACCATTTGACGAGACAGGCACCGGATATATGCGCAGCGAAACGGTTGCAGTAGTATATCTGCAAAAGGCAAAAAATGCAAGAAGAGTATATGCGACTGTCGTACATGGTAAAACAAATTGCGATGGTTTTAAAGAAGAAGGTATTACCTTTCCATCGTTCGAGAAGCAAAAAATATTATTGGAAGAATTTTACGAAGAATGTGGAATCTCTCCCGCTGAGTTATCTTACGTGGAGGCTCATGCAACTGGTACTCCCGCCGGTGATCCCGTAGAAGTTATGTCCATTGACCAGGCTCTATGCACTAAAAGAAATTCTCCTTTATTAATGGGCTCAGTAAAATCAAATCTTGGACATTCCGAACCCGCCAGTGGTCTTTGTCAAATCGCAAAGGTATGTTTGTAATAGAATAATTGGTAAATATCCATAAAAGATTACACCTCACCGATTTTAACGCCAGTTTTTAGTATGTTGTAGGGGAGATCTTCCTGAGTAATTCTACGCAAGAAAAAAAGTGGGGGGACGGCATTGATTCAGAAAATATAGCAAATTGAAATTTCAAAATTTTAATGCTTTTTAATAGATACTAGACACCATAGACGCGCGCTTCGCGCGCTATTTAGTCTTGATACACACACAACTGTCAAAATATACAATGACAGTCACTCACAAAATAAGCACAATAAAAGAACCAATCAGCATTGCGGAAAAGCGGCGACAATAAAATCTCTTACACGCCTTTTTTTAGAAAGGATTATAAAGTAACACCACGCCGATATAACTTTGATCTTGACATATATTATTATAGAGTTCATTTTCCTGAGTAACCTTTGGAAGGTTTTAGCAAGGAATCATTGTTTATTAAAAAGTTATTAAGGTGGTTCTTGCATTTAGGTCAAATGTAGATAGCCCGGAAAATATGATATTAAATGAAAGGTTAACGTTCCTAGAGTGTGTCTGAAAAATTTCGGATTATTTTTCGCTTGGTTCCGGAGATATATGTCCGTAAACTTTGCCAATTTTGACCCCCCTTTCCAAATTATCCCATGTAATCGCACATTCATGGAATACGTTCATACTTTTCGAAGTAAATGAACAAATAAAAAACTGTTTAATCGATGCAATAAACATTTCTAAAGATACTGACGCGACACCAAACTGATTGATCGTACCGTATATAAATAAAGCGAAACTTTCGACAAACTTTCGGCAACTTTTGACACGACACGAGAGTCATGGCGGCCGTCTTGAGTGGCTGCTTAGCAACGCGCACGCGTCAGCTGACACACAAGGCGCGTGTCCTACCATTCTCTAGTCAAATTTGTGACTTCGCTCTGCTATTCTCAGTTTATATAGCGACGGATTAATGAGAAAAAATCTTACGGAATAATTAATTTAAATGTATGCTGATTTTTACATACTAAATCATTCATATTTGTCACTAGTAACAATAGTTGTTTCTGTGACTTCAAAGTACTTCAAGAACCACCTTAACAAAGAAGTTTAAAAAATATAACAGTTATTTTAAGTATTATGAGATACATATATAAGAGACTAATATACCAAAGTACATGCATGGACAGAGGGGCGCAGTCCACAGGGCCCGGGGGAGGGGGAAGGGGGAGGTGGACCTCGCTTTATACTTACAAAATACATGCGTGGACAGAGAAACGTGTTCCACAGGGGTAGGGGAACAAAGCACATCTTGTAAGTTGAAGCGAAATTTACCTTGTACAAGGGGGGGGGGGGGGCGAAAGGGCCCCCGCACACCCCCCCCCCGGCCCCTGTGGAACACGTTCCTCTGTCCATGCATGTACTTTGTAAGTTGTAAAGCAAGGCCCCCCCCCCCCCCCCCCCCCCCCGCCCGATCCCTGTGGAACACGCTCCTCTGACCAAACATGTATGTACTTTGGTATATTAGTCTCTCATATATATATATATATATATATATATATATATATATCATTATACTCAAAGTAACTGTCGATTAAGCAAATTTCATTTTGCTATATCTACTTCTGAATCAATGCCGTCTCCCACTTTTTTCTTGCGTAGAATTACTCAGAAAGACTTCCCCTACAACATATTAAAATGGCGTTAAAATCGGTGAGGTGTAACCTTTTATGCATATTTACCAAATAATTTAACATTGACTTTGTTAAAGTGTACGAGGGTTGTTTGATAAATTTGGTAAATTTGTATGAGATGGCGTCACACAATCCATTTGGTGACGTGACGCCTGGAAAGTTCCACTCTTCAACTCCCCCCACCCCCAGGCCTTTCAGCCAGAAGTGACGCGTTGTTCACGTTTGGTAGTCGTTTGAAGCGAGCGATTTTGCAGTCCACCAAGACAACTCGCCGTCCCACAAGTCGACCGTCGCAAAATTACATGAATTGGGTTTCGAATTGATTCCTCATCCACCCTATTCTTCGGATTTGGCCCCGTGCGACTTCTTCTTGTTCCCAAACTTGAAAACCTGGTTCGGTGGGAAGAAATTCTCGTCGAATGAGGAACTCATTGTCGCCGTCAATGAGTATTTTGCAGGCTTTGAGAAAACCAACTTTTTCGACGGTATTAAAAAATTGGAAACTCGCTGGACCAAGTATATGTATAGCCCTCGATGGAGACTATGTTGAGAAGTAAAGGCGATTTTTTTCCTAAAAATGTGTTTCTCCTGGTGGAAAATTTTTCTGAAAAATTCGCTGAAATTTTTCTGAAATAATTCCACGTTTTGGAACACTTTTCAGCGAAATTTTAGCACAATTTTAACATAATTTCAACAAAATTTAATCGAATTTGAAAACAAAATTGTATATTTTTTTACGAATATTCTCAACAAACTTTACTTAAATTCGATGAATTTAAGTAAATTTCCATGAAAATATTCTTCAAAAGCAGCAAAGAAAACTTATCAATCATTGCGGTGGACGTTGGCGTGTTTGCACTGCGGTCTGGCTGCCACATTCGATATATATTAAATTATTAAATTATTACTTATTATTAATTTTTATTACTTTCAATAATAAAAATTAATGCAATATTAAATATGTTACAATACATTATATTAGGATGTTTTGACACCAAAGATTCATTATTTATCTTTATATTGAAATCATTGATAATTATATTTATACAAAGTTTATGTTTTATTGGAAATTATATTTCATGTAAATGGCTGCTAACGGGCTACGAGCGGAATTATCTTGCACAATAAAACTGAATAAAACAGTTTTCACTGTTTCGATCGATACATTGAGTTGTCATGTTTAATATATGAATATAAAATAATAATATAAAATAATAACTATTTTTGAATAGCCGGGAAGATATTTTTAACAAGTTAGGGGAGACCGGGGCGAGATTGACAGTTTTTTTTCGGTGCCGATTTTTAACAACAAAATAAATAATTTTAGTTAAATGTGGTATACCGTTGTAAAGAGTGAACCTTTAGCTACAAAATTTATATAGGAAATTTTTGTCTACGTCGCTTTGTTTTATCGGTATAGAGCAAAAACGACAACGGTGGAAAAATTTAAATCTCAAAAATGCCGGGCAGAGTCGTCACTTCCATAAATACATAATTCCGATTATGAAAACTGATAGGACACATTTTATTAATTATTTGTTAATAGAAAAATGTAAACATTTATTAATTAAAGTGTTAAAATGTTTCATTATTTTGTGTTTTTGTGTGTGTATACGGATTCTATAACTCAAGAACTAATCAACCAAATATTAAAGAAATATATATAAAATAGGGGTAGAAAAGACTGAAAAATATAATAAAATTAGAAAATTTGCCAATATTATAAAAGTCCACCCCGGGTACTTACTGACGAATTAGCCCCAAACACAAGTTTCAGGTTTGATTGCCCACGAAATATTAGACATTAACAATAATGAAAAAACTACACTGGATTCGTGTTCAGCATGTATTACTCCTTATAATCACGTACCTCGAGATTTGGAGAGCAAATATTATTGCAGATATTACAAAATTTCCACGCACAGAAAATTTTACTTTTACCTTCCGAAAACACGTTTGCCCTCGTAAAAATCATAACACGGCAGGTAACCTGCCGAAACTCCGTTGATCACATTGGTACCATAAGCAGCGTTTACAATGTTAATAGCGAGTTCGCACAATATACAGGTTCCGAGATATTTGATTTGACGATCTCACCCCGAAGACGTTTTCGTTCCGGTCTCCCCTACTTCGTCTTTACCGAAAAAAAATAAGTATTATACAAAAAATAACAAAAACATATTTTTTTATAATATCTTTTTCGATAGCATTATAAGATGTCCTATAAGACATCTTTCAATTTGATCGAAAAAGACATCATAAAAGAGATCCCAGATAGCACAGATCTTTATATGAATTAAAAAAGATCTGAATCTGATCTTTATGAATTCATAAAGATCAGCTGTGCTATCTGGGATACCTTTTCGTCATCTTTTTTATATCTTTTTCAATAAAATCAAAAGGTGTCCTTTCAGACATATAAATCCTAGTACTTTGTCAAAAAGATAACTTAAGAAAGACAACTTTTTTGTTATCTTTTAGTGTTATGTACTTTGTCTGGGCCTTTCTTTCATGTAAAAAAATAATTGCTGAAAGACCAATTTGCGCGCCTTTTTAGCAATTATGCAACACTTTAAGCGAAATGTCAGAAGTTTCCACATGTTTTCAGAGAAATATCACCAAATTTTCAGAATAATTTTCGGATAAAAATTTCAGTTTAATTTTACATTTTTAGCGAATATTCAGCAATTTGGCTGAAAATCTTTTTTTAGCGAATTTTCAGAGAAATTGTAGAGAAATTTCAGTAAATTTTCAGAGAATTTTTTGGAGTAATTGTAGCAAATTTTCAAACAATTTTTAGCAATTTGGCTGAAAATAATTTTTTAGCAAAATTTCAAAGAAATTTCAGCAAATTTTCAGAAAAATTTTCAGACGCGAAGAAATTTCAGTTTAATTTCAGCGACCTTTCAGTACTTTTGCTGAAAAAATTACTTTCAGCGGAATTGTAACAGAATTTCAGATTATTTTCAGCAATTTTGCTGAAATACCACTTTCACCATAATTTCCGCGAAATTTTAGTAAAATTTTTCTACCAGGGATTACTTGCTTTTTTACCAAACTTATCAAACAACCCTCGTAATTACAGCAATTTGTATTTTCTTATATTGTAATAATTATACTATGTGCATATATAGCGATTGTTAATTAATAATTACTGCTAGCAATAAGATATGGTTTCTTAAAGGTACTATTAGCGATGGAAACTGGTATAATTACTCCTACTATACACTTCAAGCGTCCGCGAAAAGAGTTGACTGCTATTATCGAAGGCAGAATAAAGATTGTTACTGAACTAACGGAATGGGAGGGTGGTTATATAGGTGTTAATTCCTTTGGATTTGGAGGGGTTAATTGTCACATATTATTACAATCAAATCCTAAACAAAAAATCAACAATGGAGCTCCGAACGATGACTTACCTAGGCTTATAACCGTATCTGGACGTACAGAGGAAGCAGTTAAAATCATTCTCGATGACGTAAGCAAATATTGTAATGACGTTTTATGTAATATTATATTTATTTCGAAAGTAAATTCTATAACATTTATTTTTTATTACCATAATAATTATAACAAATATATAACATAACACAAATATAAATACATTTATTTGTATAGTATCTAATAAGATATTTGTGCATACTTAATTGATTTTGAAATTATTTTAAATTTGCACAAAAACGAAAAGTTAATGTGTTTTCTTGAATATATTAAATAATAATAATGTATTATTAGCAAAACACTTTTTGCAAAATGATATAGTATTA
Organism: Leptothorax acervorum; assembly: GCA_035220615.1. Taxonomy (NCBI): domain Eukaryota; kingdom Metazoa; phylum Arthropoda; class Insecta; order Hymenoptera; family Formicidae; genus Leptothorax; species Leptothorax acervorum. Next base: position 28,847 of record JASTWQ010000688.1, on the reverse strand, counting down.
TCATCTTTTCTCTGTAAAATTATTCCAAGAACTATAGAATGTACATTCTTGTTACTGAATGCAGGTGCGAAATCGACCAACAGATGTAGAGTTTATATCTCTGCTACATCATGTTCATAAGAATAATATAGAAAATCACTTTTATAGAGGGTATATGATAACTGGGTCTAAAATATGTCATAATACAATTAGTAAAATAGAACATTCTCCATATGTAAGAAGACCGATTTGTTTTATATTCTCTGGACTAGGATCTCAATGGTTTGGGATGAGTAAGTAAATATATTATTATAAAATATTTTAAATATACAACATCCAACAATTTTTAAGTTATAGGGTACCTATACATATTACACACACACAAACAATATAAAAATTTCAATAACATTTCGCAATTAGATAGGAAAGCATTACGATCATGACCTTAACATATTCTTAGTATGTTATCAAACTTACAATAATACATAAAAGTTTTATTTATTGCTCTATTTATTAAATACTTAATTAAGTAAAGTTAACAAAAAAAAAATTGAATTCTATCCTAGAACAAATACTACAATATAGGGAGAGGCTATTAGGCTCTCTTCTTGTATATTGTTTCCAATAACTTTAAAATCTAAATGGTATGTGTGTAAATGCGCGGATGCATGTATACATATATAAATTTAAAAACTTTATTAAAATTTTAATAGGTCGCGCTCTAATGAAATTCCCAGTGTTTGCCAAGGCAATCCAGAAATGTGATACCGCTTTAAAATCTTATGGCATACTACTTACAGATATTTTAACAAGTGATGATAAAAATATTTTTGATAATATCATTAATTTATTATTGGGTCTCATTGGACTACAAGTAAGAAGACAAACTCTTTGTTTAAAGTTCATAAATGTGTATTTTATACATATTATATATCAAAGATGATTAAATTTTATATTTTATTATTCTAATTTTTTGTTAACAAATAGAATGATATTTCTTTTATATGTATCGCAGATTGGATTGGTCGATCTTTTAACATCTATTGGTATCGTCCCCGACTTTATAATCGGTCATTCCATTGGGGAACTAATCTGTGCATATGCCGATGGATGTTTAACGGCCGAAGAAACAATTCTGTCGGCCTATTTCATCGGTTTAGCACTTCATGATACGAAAATAATTAATGGCTCTATGGCTGAAATTAATCTCGATCTTAAAACCTTAAAAGTTATGTGTCCTTCGGATATCGACATAGCTTGTTACAATAATTCTTCTAATTTTATCGTGAGCGGACCAAGAAATTCTATAAAAGCATTTCTCACCAAACTGCAGGTATATTAATGCTTATAAACAAATAATCGTTTTTCTGCTTAGTTTCTTTAAACCGTTTTGTTACAACAATCAATTAATAATATTTATAAATTTATTTATTGTTTTAGGCTAATAACATTTCCGTGAAAGAAATTTTTTGCGGTTGTGTACCCTTTCATAGTCGTTACATCAAACCTGCTGCAGCTAAGTTTAAAGAATACTTGAACCGGATAATACAACAAAAAAAGTTTGGTAGCTCTAAATGGCTAACAACATCCGCTAACCACTATTCTAATTCGTGTTTATCTTTATGTTCAAAATATTATACAAATTATTTATTATCCCCGGTACTATTCACAGAAGCAATAAGTTTGATTCCAAGTGATACAGTGACGATAGAGATATCGCCTCAGAACATTCTTCAACAGATTTTAAACAATTATTTATGCTCTACAGTAACAAATGTAGCCTTATATGAACGTACCGCAGATCACAGTGGTGAAATACTTTTAGAATCAATCGGAAAACTCTATAATGCAGGATTGCAGCCACAGATTGCAAATCTTTATCCGACAGTAGAATTTCCTGTAAGCCGCGGTACCCCAATAATTTCTCCTCTCATAAGGTATGGATATTTTGCGTTTATGTACAAATGGATAAATCGCCGAAAAATAGATATTCATACACTCAACCACAAAAAAAGCGGTACACTAAAAATGTAGGAAAAATTTACCAAATTTTAAATGATCATAACTTGATAAATAATAAAAATAAAAATATTTTTAAAAATGTAAAACGAAGCTTCAAAGGTCCACTTTAGGAATAATCAAATGGTAATAATGCTCGTCCATTGTTTTCAAAATGGCGAATGACAAAGGGAGAGCATGCAAAGTTGATAAATAAAGAGAACCGAGTTTGCGACGGTCCGTGGCGTGAATCAGGTATCGCAGCTCAATGGGACAAAATGCACATGAAACTATAGTGTTACCTTAAAAATGCTTTTTTACCGAACTCGATGCGATAATTATTCGCTGAGTAATGCAAATTAAAAAAAAAGCAGTTTTTTAAATTAAATTTGGAATAACTCAGCGAATAATTATCGCATCGAGCTCGGTAAAAAAGCATTTTCACTCTATACCTTCATGTGCATTTTGTCCCATTGGTATGCGATACCTGATTCACGCCATGGACCATCGCAAACTCGGATCTTTATTTATAAACTTTGCATGCTCTCACTTTCAATTTCTTTCAATCAGGGGGGTAGGGGATTTTTAATTCTCCAACGAAACTGTGTTTTAAAGTCTGACAAATCGGTTGGCACGCAGTTTAGTAGATTGGAAATTCGTGTACTTGGAAATACACGAAAAGAATTTGAAAAATTTATTAGTTTATAATAAATTTCAAATCTTAAAAACGCGTATATCGTGATTGCCAGTAATCGTCGATTAATATTCTCAATTTATATATATAAAATTACTCTGTCACGCGACAAAGTATTCGCTGGATCTCCCGTCGTTTTATTATATTTTATTTATTGATACAAAATCAAGCTATTAAATGGATAGACTATAAAAGATTAAGATAAAATTGATGGGTTTTATATATATGTATGTATAATAAAAATAAATATGCAATTAACAATTATCAATGTGATTTATAGGTATGTATATAATATAAGATTCACGAAGAATATGAGCAACGTGAACCAAAATATCTTTTGATCTTTTCATTCATTTGTGATACATGCGTGTTAAATTTGTTTAACATGCATTTAAGATACATTTTGCTTTCTTGCATAATTTTTTGTAATATTTAATGCTGGAAAGGAAAGAAAATGAAAAGGGAAGAAAGAAAAATAAAAATGTTCTAATTGTTGTAAAAAATTTCTTCTTTTATATAATGGTTTGTTTTATTTTATTTTATTTTATTGAATCTGTGCTTTATCTACAGATTTCTTTATTATTTTTTATTCTTTAATTATAAGAAAATCGCTATCTACTGCCTATATCTATAGAAAATTATTTTTATTTATTATTATATTGTATGTCTAAAAAAATATTTAGAAATATTTTTGAAACTTTATCGCACAAAAAATATATGTCAAACAAATTTCAAAATGTAATTAATTTAATACTTGATAATGTGAAATATATAGATATTTAAAAAATTTCAATAAATCGCCTATTAGGCGACTGATATACTTCGCGGTTAATGTTCTATGCAATAAACATTAGACGCATGAAATAAATAATGCGTCGACATAACGAGTTCTATTGTAAACTCGATGCGTGCTAACGCGAGAGCAATCTCCCGTAAGCACAACAAATTGATAAATAATGGAGTTCCAGGATTAATTATTTTCAGCCCAGTCTGATTTAGTCTATCCAGTTTAGGACAACGAATCTGTGACAAGTGGCATTTATCTGATAATATTATTAGATAGGAATAATACATAAATATATACAATCTAATATTCACAGATTCGTTACCCTATAATAAAAAAAATAATTCGTCATTCACCGGCCAATGCGCAACGGGCGGAGTTATTCCGTATACGGAATATACGGAATCACGTGATAATTTCGTAACACAAAAATGAAAGATTCAAATTATAGAGACGCTGAAAATGATCAACGTTTCAAAAAATAATTCTTACGCGCGTCTAATTCGATTTTCAATTAGATTTACTAATTTAATTATCTATTTATTCTGGAAAAATATTTACGAGAATAAACTTTTATAAAATTTTAAATGGTTTTTCTTTCTCTAATTATTTCTAGCTATTTTAGATAAAACGGCCCGAATAAATGGGAAAGAACAATTAATTTTAAGATAAGAAAGGATACTTACCCCAAGGTTGCCCCGCTGGTGCCCGATGCCTCTGCCACAGGCCTCCTCTGCTCCTCTCAGAATGTCTGGGTTGAAGCCTCCTTTTCCTCCTTCCGTTGCACAGGACACTCACAAAACCAGTGTTCAATATTCCGCGATCGAAAGCGAAGTAAAGTAACTGTCATAATATACGATCGCGATACTTTACAAGACACTCCCGAGATATATGAAATGTATCACGGCTCACGGCGCACTTTTGACATTTAAATCCGACAGTTCACCGAGCTTCTCTTATTTCCACTGAAAGTGAACCTTTCGAAGAACGCCATACGCTCGAGACACACTGCAGCGATACAGCTCAAACGCGTAAGTACATAAATTCCGCTCGATGCAAATGCAATTAAACGGTCGACACATCACACATCACCGCGTCTCGGACGTTACTGATCGAAATCACACGATCCGCGCACTCCGTCACATTAAATCCCTCGAAAGCGGCGGTCGAATTACACATTCTCAAATCAATAAATTCTTCGCAAGACAATCGTCGTCCGTAAAATAAATCGCGACAAAATGTTAGTCCAGCACTCCAATCGTCTCCTCATTCCCGTATGCGATAATATTTCATTCATCGAAATATTGCATGTATACAAAAAATGGAATATTCGGCGTACAAATTCTGTATTATTCTGTATTAATTAATCTCAACGCGCAAATGGAGTAATCCGATAGTTAATAGACAACGCCGCATCTATTTAGTACGTGCGATATTACCGTAACACTAATTATCGCGGCACATCTCGCGATGTAATATAACGTTACATACGGAGCGGCTCGCTCGGCTACCTATCGCGTCGAGTGTCGGGACGCGAATGAATGAATGATAGCGCCACGCGGCGTACGTACAACCCCCGTCGCGCCGGCCCCACTCGCCTGCGCGCGAATACGAAAAACAATGTCGAACATCTGCGTGCCGCGTGCCAACGGTAATATTCTCACCACCGGCAATATTCACTTGACGATAACGTTTAATACTTATACATTAATTAATTATGTATCTAGCGGGAATCGGGATAGAATAAACGTACGCCGAATATTCCGTTTCTCGTATCTCGATGAATAATAGCGCGGCGCGCGAATGGGCTGTTATCGCATATCTTTCGCGTTGTTTCGTGGACCCGCATATTACCCGATAGCGCATTACCCGATAATTTCTCTCTCAATAATATTTCGATCTAATAGTAAGTAAGAAACGATTTTAGAGTAATAAAATAATTCAAAATAAAGAAGATTAACGCGATGAGCTATCGCGGGGTCGGCTCTTTGTTCGCAATTGTTTTATTTTATTTCGAGCATGTAAGGTGGGTCACATAAAGGTTGCAACACTTAATTTTTGGATTGGTTTTGAAATGCACAAATATTTCGAGACTACAAACCACTATCAAAACAAATCACCCATCCAACAATTAAGTGTTGCGACCTTAATTTCTGTGACCCACAGTATTAAAATTATATTATGGAACTTTTCGGAATGGATTTCGATCGGAATTGTTTCGTTACACTCGCAACTCTTATTTTACGCGGTGGATACATTGTATATGCTTAAGAAGAAATTGCGTAATTTGGAAAAAACCGTATACGTTATTTCAAAACCATGACTAATTGTGAATTTAAAGAGAATAAAGGCGAACGAACAAATAATAAGCGAATCACGATTGATAATAACAACCAATTAGCTGCTGAAATTTATTTGAAAAATATATAGTATCTACGTACATCTATAGATTCTATAGTATTACTCGCTTTTATAACATGATAATATACAATGGGCATGTGTCGGATTAAAAATTTTGAAATTTTTATTATTTATTATTAAAAATTAAAAATTAAAGTCTGCACACAAAAAATTGCATACAATTTCTCGAAAGAAACGCGTTATTTAAAAAAATCGCGTAAGAAAAAACGCGGAGAACGTAAGAAAAGAGTTGGGTGCATGCATTTTTTAGATTTCTATTGTATTTTCTAGAAAAAACGAAACAATTTCGATCGAAATCCATTTCGAAAAGGTCCATAATGTAATTATAATACATGCTCAAAATAACGAAACAAGAAACAAGCAATAAGCAAAGAGCCAACCGCGCTATAGTTCATCGCGTTAATCTTGTTTATTTTTAATTATTTTATTACTCTAAAATCGTTTCTCACTTACAATTAGATCGAAAAATTATTGGATCTTACGTCATTAATCTGTATATCTTACTTGACATCTGAGGTGACATCAAATAATGTTCGCGATTCGCAATTCAGATTTTGTATTAAAAATTGTTTGTCTATTCATTGATTTATTGATTGATTCATCAACTAATTTTTAAATTTTGGCTGTTTTGTGATTCTAGTTATAGTATTTGCAAATTAAAATATTTGCAACTCTTATAAAATTTTAAATAGTTTTTCTTTCTTTAATTATTTCTAATTATTTTAGATAAAACAGCCCGAATAAATGGAAAAGAAAAAGAACAATTAATTTTGAGATGAGAAATGATACTTACCCCAAGGTTGTCTCGCCGATACCCGATGCCTCTGCCCCAGGCCTCCTCCTCCTCTCAGAATGTCTCGTTTGAGACCTCCTTTTCCTCCTTCCGTTTCACAGGACACTCACAAAAAACCACTGTTCAATATTCCGCGATCGAGAGCAAAGTAACATGCGTCATATAATACGATCGCGATACTTTATATGATACACTTTCGAGATGAAACATATCACGGCTCACACGGCGCACTTTTGACATTTAAATCCGACAGTTCACCGAGCTTCTGTTATTTCCACTGAACGCGAACCGTTCGAAGACCGCCATACGTTCGAGACACACTGCGATACAGCTCAAACGCATACAAAAATTCCGCGAGATGCGAATGCAATTAAATGGTCGACACATCACACATCACCGCGTCTCGATCGTTACTCGAAATCACGCGATCCGCGCACTCTGTCATTAAATCCCACGAAAGCGGCGGTCAAATTACACATTCTCAAATCAATAAATTCTTCGTGAGACAATCGTCGTCCGTAAAATAAATCGCGACAAAACGTTAGTCCAACACTCCGATCGTTTCCTCGCTCCCGTGTGCGATAATAGTTCATTCATCGAAATATTGCATGTATACAAAAAACGGAATATTCGACGTATAAATTCTGTATTAATTAAACTCAACGCACAAACGAAGTAATCCGATAGTTAATAGACAACGTCGCATCTATTTAGTACGTGCGATATTACCGTAACACTTATCGCGGCACATCTCGCGATGTCAGGTCGAGTGTCGAGACGTGAATGAATGAATGACAGCGCGGCGAGCGACCGGTCACCTCCGCGGAGTGACCGTTATTGGCTGCATCCGGATATTTACTCTCAGTACTGAAAATCAATATTTTTCTATAAAATTCACGAAGAATATGTGCACCAAAATATCTTTTGGACTTTTCATTTATCCGTGATACATGCATGTTAAATTTGTTTATACATTTTGCTATCTTGCATCAATTTCTGTAATATTTAATTCTGGAAAGGAAAAAAAATGAAAGAAAGGAAAGAAAAATGAAAAAATATTATAACACAGCTATTATTGGAACATAATAAATTCCCATTATAAGTTCACATTATAAGTTCTTTACAGTGCTTTTAATATTAAATCGATATCGATTTAATTAGGGAAAAGAGAGGGAATTTATAATGTTCCAATAATAGCTGTGTTTTAAGTCCGACAAATAATCGGCGCGCAGTTAATATGTTGGAAAGTACGCGTATTTAAAATACATATAGAAAATAATATTAAGCTGCCTAAGATCCAAGCTTAGACCGTATGGCTATTTCCTTTGTATTGATTTATATATTAACGGTCTTAACGTAAATTAATTGTTTATAAAAAAATTATTTTTACTTATTATTATTGTGTGTCTAAAAAAATATTTAGAAATATTTTTAAAATCTTATTGCTCAAAAAATAAACGTTGAACAAATTTCAAAGTGGTATTAATTTAATACTTGATAATGTAAAATATATAAAAATTAAAAAAATTTCAATAAATCGCCTATCAAGCGATTGATATAATACTTCGCGGTTAGTGTTCTATGCAATAAACATTAAATGCAACAAATAAATGATGCGTCGACATAACGAGTTCTATTGTGAACTCAATGCGTGCTAGCGCGACATGCAATCTCCCGTAAGCACAACAAATTTGAACAAATTGATAAATAATGGAGTTCCAAGATTAATTATTTTCAGCCTAGTCTGATTTAGTCTATCCATTTTGAGGCACCGGATCTGTGACAAGTCGCATTTACCTGATAATATTATTAGATAGGAATAATACATAAATATATAAAATCTAATATAATCACAGATTCGTTACCCTATAATAAAAAATAATTCTTCACCAGCCGATGCGCAACGGACAGAGTTATTTCGTATACGGAGTAGGTATACAGAATCACGTGATGATTTTGTAACACAAAATTAAGAGATCCACATTCAAAAATTTGCGAGAAATACGTATATACATAAAAGCCTAATAAAGCTGAGTCTAATCAATCAAATCTTAAAGCATTGTAGATGAAATAGGGGTAGAAAAGACTGAAGAATATAATGGAATTAGAAAAGTTGCTAATAATTAATATTAAATTGCCAAAGTTGAAAGTGGTTGAGACTTGAGCATAATAATTTGCTTATAATTGTTTGGCTTCCTTATTAAGGAAGCTTTTTAAGACTTTTGAGACTTTCAAGAAAAAATGGGACTATATAAGCTATCTAATGACGTATTAATCATTACTTTACGATTATTAGTTTCAACGATATAAACGTTCAAAGTGTGACATGTTTTCGTTGCATTCGTTGCATCTGTGCTCCCAATATTACCCCCTACTTACTGTCAACAAAGACGTAGTTCTACGCCAAAATTTAGTAATTTTTATGAGATAAACTATTAGGATAATAAGAACACAGATTTTACTACTATTTGAGAATCTCCAATAAACTTTTGCATTACTGATAAAACGCAGATTTTATTTTAGCATATTTATTATTATTAATTATAAAAAATTTTCTTATTTACAGCTTGCGTTAGACCTGAATAAATGTAACACATGGGACAAAAAATTAAAAATATTTTATGCTTATTTTTTGGAAAAATTAAATATATTAACCACCAAAAATCAAAAACTTATATATTTCACAGTTTACAATCATATAGTCGCTATACAGGATTATGATATGTCTTCATTACCTCGCCTTAAATCACCTATAACGTTGCTAAAACCCACGTTTCCGATTGCCTATTTTACTGAAGAGAATTATGGTCTACATAAGGTAATTATAAATTTAATTTAGATATTTTTGAAATAAGATTATGATTTTTAAAATAACAAGAAAGTTTATAACAAAAAACTTATTTTTAGGTTACAAAAGGCAAAGTGCAAGTTCGTTATATGGAAGGTAATAATATCACAATGATAGACAACGACAAAATTATATCAACTATTAATGAAGAAAAGATAGAAGATGATAAGACAGAAGATAAAAACTAATTTCTATTGTAAGGGATAGATTTATTTTAAACGTTTGATATTTTTAATGTATTGACTATGAATTGTTAAATATATTTTTTCGCATATTAGATCTTGCGTCGGCTCTCATAGCCCATTATTTGCTTAATTTAGATTTATTTTATATATGTGACGTTTAAACAGTGTTTGGTCGTGCATTGTCATGTAACAACACCCAACATATGTAAGAAGCGGTGTATATATGGCTATGTATACACCGCTTCTTACATATGTTGGTTTTTGTTACATGACAATGCATGACCAAACACTGTTCAAACGTCACATTCAAAATAAATCTATCCCTTTACACAGAGGGACACCCTTGTTGCAAAAAACCTATAGAAACTGATAAAAGAAATATATTCTATCTGAAAATGATGTGTTTTTGTCCTTTGAATCTTTTATAACTTCTAATAGAATTGATGATTTTTCGAAATATGTGATCCAATCAGATGTTATACGTATCTATCACAACTTATACAAACAGATAGAACTTTAAAGAGACTTGGCGCAGGTCAATCTGAAATTGCAGATATTCTCCAAAATTCGGTCGTTTTTTATTTGCAATTGCAAATAATTTTAATGACTTGTCTTATATCAGCAATTGCACATACTTAAAATTTAAATTTTTAATTGTACTCAATCGGAATAAACTTGCACTTACAAGCTAGGATTTTATCAGGACTTATCAACACGATCAATATATAGAGATAATAGAGGAACGTATATGTTTTAAGGAGGTTGGCGCGTTTGACGATATATAAAACAAGTCAATAATACGAAAGTTAATTATATCAACAATATGTAGAAAAAATTTTATTGACTTCTACCGTTCCGTTTTGAAGATATTTGTTTTAAAAGTTACAGAAATGTATATATATAGATATACCCTTTATGTAAAATCATATTATGTATCTCTGCTCCTGTACGGTAAAAATGAATGAAATTTTTATGTTACATTTCTGTGAAATCGAGAATTGCAATCACGGATTTTTAATTTTTTGTTTGAATTTTTTTTTCAATTTTTAAACGATTTATTTAAACAATATCAAGTACAAAAATGGGACAAAATTGCAATTTTACGCTTTTTCTGGTACATAACATGTTATTTATGAATCATTTCTAAGACTAGCTTTACACTGTTTAATCATGAAAACAAAATTCTATATATATGTATAGGACATCGCGCCAACCTCCTTAATTAGTTTTCGCCAGCAATCATTCTATATAATATATAGACTGTCAAATTCAAAAGGTATATTTGGTTCGAAGACCGTGCATCCGTACCTGCAAAGTACTTTTTATCTGCACACATTCGTACTGTGAAAAATTTGACCTCAATACAAGGCTTCGGTTCTTATCACTTTATCAGTAAATACGGGTTAAATATATAAAGTATGTGTTTACATCGGATTTTTCCAATGCAGGCACTTCTAGATGAGACTGCTTTCAATCGGTCGCTATATGGATTCTCGGGTCGAAAATTGGTCATTCGACGATTTTTCCGTATTTGCAAAAAATTATTTATCAGCACCTATCGGTATGCATGTGTTTTGTGAAAAGTTCAACCTCACTCTAGTTTTTATCAGTAAATACGGGTTAAATAAGTATCAGTTTATATTGGATTTTCCAGATGCAGCCACTTTAGCGAGAGAATGTTTTCCATCAGTTGTATGGATTTTCGGATCCAAAAATGATCTTCGTTCCTATGCAGATTTATCCGTATATATTTACAAACTATAGTTATCTGCACATATCTGTACGTATTCGTATAGTTAAAGATTCATTACGATTCAGGACGAGGCTCGCGTTTAATCAATAAATGCAAGTCGAACAATGCTGGAATTTTTTTTTCGATCTCAGTAAACACTTCGCGAAAGGTAATCGCTAACAATTAAGTACAAAAGGGCCCTCCTCAATGGAGTATAAACATCGAATAAAACACGTCTAGGATTTTTTCCCGCGTCTCTTTTTCGTGAGATTTTTTGAAATCCAAATCTATACTTGGACAGGATAGGAGTCGAAGAAAAAATAAAAAAGCGTGCAAATTAGAAACTTAATGTATCTTCCTTTCTCGGTATTTTATCTTGTTTACAAATTTTCTTTTAAGGAGGCCAAAATTGACTAACCCATTTTCTCATAGAGGTAACATATGAGATTGTGTTTGATCGAAAACTGTTCAGGTCTAACGATATCTGGCCATATTTAACTATAGATAAAATGTTTAATGGTATATTTGTTTAATGTGATATTTAAGTTTGTTTATACATAGCAAATTAAAGATATTTAATTAAATATCTTTGATACGATTATATAAATATAAATTATATAATAAAGATATAAAAAATCCAACATTTTATTTAATTGTAAGTACAAGTAGTGAGTACAAGCTTGTCAGGATAGCGTATTGGGGATGAAGGAGGAAGGGAAAAGATTCCTTTATTTAGATTTAGGCAATAACACTTAAGCACGTGTTATGAAACTTTTCAGAATAGATTCGAATTGGAATGATGCCGTTTTCCCTAAAAAACACAATAGAAATCTAGAAAATAACTAAACAATTCCAATTGGAATTCAATCCAAAAAGTCCTATGCGTGCCCTGAGTTGCCAAGAAAAGCCTGGAAACGCCGGATATTGTGATCAGTTCTAACGGAGCAGTGAACGACGCGGTTATAATTTTATCTACACGCAGTAGACTGGGAAGAATATTAAGTACGAATACATTTATTCCACATTGAATAGAAACAATAATAATAATCAAATTTAAATTTTAAAAAAAGTTCGCAGTGGATCTGTGCGTCGTACCTAATTAAATAAGAACGACAGTGATGCTGTGGAAAATTGTGTATATTGGGTGTAATATGAGGACCACTGCTCGTGGACAGGTAAAGCGGGTAAAACTATAAATCGAAAAGAAATTTTGTACCGTTTTGTAAATTTTCCAACAATTAATGAGAAATTAATTAATAAAAATACGCGAATCAAAACGCGTCCGTGCGATTTAAAAAGGAGCAGCCTAACGTTCACGTTGTTGAACGTGGCGAGATATTAGGAGGAACGCTTTATAAACAATAACGGTTGTGCGAATGTCGCTCATGTATAGCCGTTGTTATTTACAGAGCTCTCCTTCCAATGCCTCGCCGCACGCCTATAAGTGACATGAACGTTGAACTGCTCCTTTTCAAATCGCACGGACGTATCCTTATATTTGGGTATCTTTATTAATTAATTTCTCATTAATTATTGAGAAACTTACACAATAGAAAAAACTTTTAATTCAGTTTTATTCGCTCTACCTGCTCACGAGCAGTGGTCCGCATATTACATGACACTTTGTATAAACTCGCGCATTACTGACTCAACTGACTTTATTAATAGATTAAAGGGACATTGTGCATTATACACTGCGACTTCGAAATTCTAAGAAGATTTAAAGGAAATACAAAAAAAAAGAAAAAATATATAAACGCTCTGTTTAAACGCGATGAGTTTCGAAGGGGAGGAAGATAACGCGAGAGCATGTTACACAAATACGTAAGACAAATATACGTTATGTACCTTTTTAAAACTTTTTTTTATCATAAGAATATTAAGTTAATAACTTTTTTAATATGTATATATATATGTAATAGAGAAAAATCTGGAGAGAAAGATACAGATGTTTACTTGGTAAGAGATAATTACCAAAATGTTGAGATGAATGTGATTATGCCACAAATATCGGAACATTGGGAGCAACAAGTATACAATAATTTTATTTACATTTATGAACAAATATATTTATATATATAAAATATAAATATTATATATATATATATATATATTGTACATTATATATATAGAAAATACATGTACATACTATAAACAGTGTACTAATATGTTTACCGTAAACAAACATTATATTTCTTAATCAATACATTTTTTGCACATAGGATTCCAACCTTCTGGTAACTCGGGCGAAAAGCAAAATAATTTAGCCGCAAAACAAGCAACAGCTTGTTCCTCAGAAAATGTACCTTGGAAATTGCGAGATCACGAAAGATGGCAGTACGCAACTTCTGAATTAGACAGAAATTATAATGTGAATGTGCCTTACATGAATATGCCAGGAGAATCAAAAAATCAAGAAGAAAATATGATAAATTATAACATACCTATACTATCGTACGCAGGAGGACTAGAGATAAGAGGAGGGAATACATTTAATTCTTACGCAGTTACGCCACAGTATGTAGGCGGAGCAGAAAAGCGAGAAGGAGGTATGGTCAAATACGTTGCACCATACAATCCATCGTATACAACAAGACCAGAGACGAGAGAAGGAATAATATTCAATTCTAACGTACAAGTACCATTGTATGCTGAAGGACCAGACAAGAGAGCAGAGACTATATTCCACCCTCAAACAGTTGACCCACGGTATGTAGGCGGACCAGAGATGAAAGGAGGGAATATATACAATTCTCAAGCAGTTCAGCCACGGTATGTAGGAGGTCCAGAAAGGAGAGGAGGGAATATATACAATCCTCAGGAAGTTGAGCCATTTTATCCTGGGGGACCAGAGGAGAGAAATAAGATTATGGTGATTCCCAACGTTATACCTGCTCCATCATATCTGGTACCAGTGAAACCAGAGATAAGGGATGAGAATCTAATCAATTATTACGTACCTGTATCAGTGAATCCTGAGGGGCCAGAAAAGCGAGAAGAAAGTATGGTTTATTCTAATGTACTTATGCCATCATATTCAGGGGGACTAGAGAAAAGAGAAAGGAATATATTCATTCCTCAGGCAGTTGAACGTGTCCCATTGTATGCAAGGGAACAAGAAAATAGAATTCATGACCTAGATGAGCAATTTGCAGCGTCAATAAGAATGCGAGACGGAGGTATAGTCAATCCTGTCGTACCTGAACGTCCATCAGATGTAGTCGAACCAGCGAACTTATTTAGTCGTCACATAGCTGAGCCACTGTATGCAGGAGGACCAGAAATGCTAAGAGAAAGTATGGTAAATCCCTGTGACGTGATAAATCATTGCGAACTCAATAGCATCAACAAATATGAATACCGTGATACCTCACGTACATGGCACCTTAATTTTAATAAAGAAAATAATTTAATAAAGGAAGCATTTATAAATAAACAGAAAGACCCTCAATATATAAACATGCAAGAAGTACGGAAAAAACTTCCTGTGTGGTCCCAAAAGGACTCTATTTTGGAAGCTATACATAATAATCAAGTTGTTATCATTTCTGGTGAAGCTGGATGTGGTAAAAGCACTCAGGTACTTGCGTCGCACCATATTCTTTGTTTAATTGTGTTGAATATAACAGGACGAAATATAATCTCAATAAAAATATTACAGATACCGCAGTTTGTTTTGGATGATTGGATTATTAATGGTACACAGAATGGGGATAAACTGCACATTAATATAATATGCACCCAACCTCGTAAAATAAATGCTGTAGCGCTTGCGGAACGAATAGCAGCTGAGAGAACCGAGATAGTAGGTGATGTAGTTGGATACCACGTAAATCTAGTACAAAAATCGTCGAGTAGGACGCGACTGACGTTTTGCACCACAAGGATACTACTGCAGAGATTAATGGAGGATTTTAGTATGGCCCGTATAACTCACGTTATAGTTGATGAAGTGCAAGAAAGAACTGTTGAAAGGTATGCTCTTATTTCTACTTTTGAGATCTTTCCCAATATGTTATTTCCTCTTTTTGTTTTTAGTGATTTTATACTGATGATTCTGAAGGATTTGTTGCCGGAAAGGCCGTCCTTAAAAATAATACTGATGAGCGCGACGCTCAGTGACGATAAACTTTCCTCGTATTTCAAACATGCGCCAGTTCTAAGTATTCCAAGAACTTCCTTTCCGGTGGAACAGATATTTCTCGAGGACGCGCTCGAAAAAACGGGATACATTATCGACAAAAATTCTGCATATATTTGCGCACACAAGAAGAATAAAGAAAAGAATTTTTTCGACCTGTATACTAAAATCGGAGGCTCGTCCACCGACGATTGTGTCGGTACTAAGGACAAGGACTTGACGATGAAGCAACTTATTAATAGATATCCTAATTATTCCAAGCAAACATATAAAAATTTGTACCTTATGAATTACGACAAAATTAATTACAATCTAATAGTACGTATCTTGGAATGGATTATTACTGCAAAACATGACTATCCCAAAGAGGGTTCTATTTTAGTAAGTATTTCCATTTGCCAATTTTGCGTCTATTTTTAACTAACGTAGCAGTCGAAACGTCTATTATAATGACATAGTGTGATATAATATATAATAATATACAATATACGTTATAACTATATTTGTTATACGTTATCAATATCTCAGATATTCCTACCAGACTGGCATGAAATAATTTATACGTTGAGGGGGCGGTTGGAGAGTAATTCTAGACTACGGGATAAAATCACGATTGTTCCGTTACGTTCAGACCTATCGAATGAGGAACGGAGTCGCGTATTTCAGAAAACCAAAGGCGATGTTCGTAAGATTGTGATCAGTACAAATCTGGCCGAAACCTCTATCACTATAGACGATTGCGTTTTCGTGATCGATTCGGGAAGAATAAAGGAATCCAGATTTTTACCGAAAAGCAACATGGAGTGTTTCGTGACCGGCTGGGTGAGCCAAGTAAATGTCGTGCAAAGGAAAGTCCGCGCGGGTCGAGTAATGCCCGGAGTGTGTATCCATTTATACACCTCGCATACGTATGTACAAATACTCTAGTTGAATAAAATATAATGACGTATAATATACGTATATTAATGAAGATACGTGACATATAAATTTACTTTTGTAGTTACAAATATTTCGCTGCACATCCGGAACCAGAAATACTAAAAGTTTCTTTAGAACCGTTACTCTTACATATCGCGCAAAGAAGAAAGAAAGTATATCCGCACATGATAACGCGTAAGAAAGATTCACCTTTATACGTCTTGCATTCTTCCTGTTCTCTTTCGAACATAATAATAATTTACGTCTCTTCTCAAATCTTTCTCAACAGAGGGAATGCTGGATTCACCGGAGCACAACCGGATTATGGGCGCGATAAAACGTTTGCAGACTGTCGACGTGTTCAGTTCGGAACGCGAATTAACGTCCCTCGGTCATCATTTATCCAAGTTACCTGTAAACATACGAATTGGAAAATTAATATTGTATGGCGCAATCTTTTGTTGCTTGGACTCTGCGCTCACCATCGCCGCGTACATGTCATACATGAGTCCGTTTAAGATAGCAGTCAATTCCAAGATAAAATTCTTTAATAATAACTCGGACCACCTGACCATTCTTCGTGCTTATACGGTATGATTTTTGAAGTAAATTCTGATAATTAATCCGACAATAATGTTTTATTTTTAAATCAAATTTTCATTTCCGTAGAAATGGCAAAAGGTTACGTATCGTAAAGGTAATTTGGCCGGTAGTACGTTCGCCAGAAAAAATTTCTTGTCCATAAATACGTTGTGCAAATTAGTAAACTTGAAGTATCAATTTTTGGAGCATCTGCTATCGATCGGTTTTGTGTGTATCAATTTACCGGAGAGGCAACCTAACGTCGACAATATTTTAATAATCACCGGAAACGAACTAAATAGAAACAATTCGAATGACAAGCTGCTGCAGGGTCTTATCTGCGCTGCTTTGTCTCCCAACATCGTAAAGCTCAAAGAGGATCAAAGTAATATTTTAGGCCCGCAGCATCCCATCTTCGAAAAGGAAAGCGGTGAATTTGTCAAAATCCATCAGTCATCCGTGATTTCTGATTGTGAAACCGGAGACTTCTCAAGTCCGTTCCTGGCAGGAACGTACCAGCAGGAATACGGCTCAGTTTTCATCTTGGATGTGTCCATGATCCCATTTTCGGCTGTAATACTTTTCTCTGGTCTCCCGGATTTCCAATTCCCAGTCCCGCCTGGAAATTGTATTATTTCTCACCATAACTGGTTTAAGTCTACGGTGGATGCAGAGGTAAGATTAAAGTTACAAAATAAGACATATACATATATATCTTCATATGCATGATTCTGGCGTAACATTTTAACCGTGTACAAATATCGTGTATCTCAGCATTGTGATCTTGCAGGTGGGGCGTCATTTGTGTCTTATGAGAAGGAACTTGGAGGGATTGTTAACGCAGAAGAAGAGGAATCCTCGGTTGGATCTCACAAAAGATCCAGAAAGCCAAAAAATTATAGATAGTATCGTATATGCGGTAGACAACTATGCGGACAAATTAGTACTCGATTAAATCCAGCTAGCTCGTCACACTTCGGTCCAGCCGAACGTTTCGATTTTCTAGTTTTCATGTAATAACATAATTTTCTAGTTTCCTTATAATAATTTCAGCTTAAACTCAAATCATTTTCTTGACCTGATATTATCATATATATCTTATTCATACTCTGTATTTCCAATTTCTATACATTACATGCTTAAAAATACTTATTAAAATAAAAATGACAACGCGACAAAGTCGAACGGTCTCGCGGAACGGAGTGTGGCGAATTAAGTCCTGGAGAACTCTCGAAACCAGCCTGTGATTGCGCTCCATATTTAAGACAATAGACTTTCATGGACTGACGCGTGACGCGAGTGATTAGTAAGTAGATTACTGAATGTGGTTCGATTCTGGTTCGGTCTTTCATGGATTATTATATCCATTTTAAGAATTTTAAAAGTAATTGATGACGTATTCAAATGACTGAGTCGGTATGGGCTTGCATTCCGTCATTTCTTATATACTTTGCACATAAAGAACAAAAAAAACTTTCCTCAACAATGAGTTTAATAGTAGCCCACGCGCAACCCTCAACCTGGAGAACCAGGTTGCAATCGAATAAGAACCAATAATTTGAACTCGGATCGATTCGATCTTCGGCTCATTTTAGAGCAGCGCACATCATTTTTCGCTAAATTTTTTTATTTTTTATAATTACACTAAAGAGGAAAGAATAGAAATGTAAAATAAATAGTGAATAGAAAATAACTTTATAAATTGTAAATATATAATATGTATATACAATATGTGTGTATTAGGGTGTCCGTTAATTTGGCAATTTTTAAAATTCTTATGGGACCCCCCTCTAACTTTTTAATTGGTAAGAAAGAAAAATTTTGGTCCTAAATAAAACATAATACGATGAGTCTAAGGGACCCCGTATCGTCTTTGAAAATTCCCATTTAAAGCACATTGAGTTTTAACAGAAATTTACCTTTTTCAATCTTCGCAACATATTGTGCTTACAGTTTTTTTTTTACTTAAACTTGGAGACATCTTACATAATAACATTTGAAATTTCACTCATATAATCGATTGACACACCAAGATAAAATTCTTTAAGATTTTTAGAAGAATATTGGCCGGCTATTCATAGCCGATTCTTATTTCAAGACCGTCTTAAGTAAAGTCTTAAGATGCTAATACAGCTCTGCGATTGGTTTATGATATCTTAAGATTGTACTTAAGACGCGGTCTTAAATATAAAAACCAACTATGAATACTGGCCTATAACAAATTAGAATAGCTTATAATGTTTTATTTACAACTATTGAAAGTGATGAATAAGTTAACAACGCAATTTCAAGCAATAAAAGTAATAAAACAAAAAAATTGAAAAATTACCAAAATCTATAAGAATTCTATTTCAGCGTGTGTGTGTCAATCGATTATATGAGTGAAATTTCAAATGTTATTATGTAAGATACCTCCAAGTTTAAGTAAAAAAATAAAAAAACTTGTGAGCACGATATGTAGCGCAGATTGAAAAAGTAAATTTCGATTAAAACTCAATGTATTTTAAATGGGAATTTTCAGTCGATACGAAAACCCTTAGACTCATCGTATTATGTTTTACTTAGGACTAAAATTTTTCTCTTTTTACCGACTAAAAAGTTAGAGGGTCACACAAGAATTCTAAAAATTGCCAAATTAGAATTTTTATTGTCCTTTTAATATGAGAAAAAAGGTTCTTCAGCACTTTTGGAACGTCATTAAATAAATATCCCACATTTTCTTTCTCTAAATGTTTATTTGTTAACTATCCTTATTATTTATTCTGTCGTAAGCGGAAACAGTTTTTATTTACATCGTTTACAACTCAATTGTTGTGTGGGTGGAAAAGTGCGTGCATGGATGCAGTAGGTTTCGCCCCCCTGCGGGGGCTCCACTTTTAAAAAAACTAATCTAACCCAACCTAATTGTTGTGTGGGTGGACCTTGCTTTACAACTTACAAAATACATGCTTTACACACATATACACCATTATTTTTGTAGATATTTTTGGTCGGGGATATTTTGGCATGGGAATATTATTTTTTTAGACATTTTGTCGTGGGAGGTTTTGTCGTGGAATATTTATTTTTTCACGTTTTGCAGACTACCATCGTGCATTATAGCGTAGCTATTTGTACACAGAAATTTGCAGGAGGCCACTATAAAGGTCGCTATGTTCTACCGATTACTTATGTTCTACCGATGGAGCTTACAAACATAATTCTGCAAATTGGGAGCAGAAACTATTTGTAAGAACGATCTGCCACCTTCCAGTAAATTCTTGTTATACTTCCATAAATATCACGCTGACAAAATTTATGGCAAAATTTTGCAAAACCTTTTTTCAACACATGGCAACGGAAATAATCACGAAAATAACAGATTTTGCTCGGATTCCGCTACAATCAATCTAATGTTATATTTTGAGAACAGATTTTATTATACTTCCGTTAGTATCCTCTGCCAGGAAAATTTTGCAGCAGATTCTTTGCGTACCTTGTTTCCGACGGATGCAGATATCTATTAAGATCATTTAAAGCTACTTGCTATAGCTTACATTACTTATCGCGCAGAAGGAAAGAAAGAAAGGAGGAACACGGTGGTTGTGTTCCGCGAGGCAAAACTTAGGCACGCCGTCAAGGAAATTTCGAAAGCTCGCAAACCGCACGCTTGTCACCATCATTATACCCGTATACACGATTCTACAGATTGTCGCGTACTAATTTATTTGAATCGAATTGTACACAGAAAAAAGAAATATTCTTGATTTGAAGATATCTTTAGTTTCAACGTATAAATTTTGAAATAAGATTATAATTAATACGTTATACGTACAAAAAAACTTGCTTAAATAAAGCATTTATTCAAGAAAAAAATGTTGAAATAAAAGGTTAAAATTCTTATAAAGAAGATTATAGTAAATTAATAATTTTGCTTATATACGAAACAACTATAATTTTCTTACAAGAATTTCAACTTTTTATTTTAACATTTTTTTCTGGATGTTAAAATTAAACAGTCAATACATATAATGTATAATTCTGTAATTTCTTTATAATATTTCTACATCGGTTCTATGTATCTCACCATTAGTTACTTTCTCACAGAGATTTTTTAACCCTTAGACGGTCGCGTAAAAATGTGAAATACGAATTCTGCAACATAAATATGAATAGTCATTTCCGATGTATTTTTGTCTTCTGAACACGAATCCGTTGTTCAAATTTTACCACCGCACAGCTCTGACATGTCCGTTCGACTTAAACGACTAACGAAAATGCCGTTTAACGTATATTTTACTTCTGTGAATTAGACGCACAAATATTTTTAGATTCGGCGTAGTTTGGGCATTATGTCTGACTAATGAATATTTGTGAGTTGCTTTTATACGCTTGAAAAGGATCGAAATCTGCGGTCGAAACGTAGCGTTCTTTAATTAATAAATTTGCCAGTTTGGTCGATCATAATACCTTTGCTAATTTTTATTACTCACTGGCGATTCAAATTCTCTTTTCGTTTTTAAAATAAAGAAAGTTTGAATATTCCTTGCAGATAGCAAAACGCCTGTTATATTTACGAAATATCTGCGTAAACTCGTGACGAGTACGTGTTTGTGCAAACTACATGTAAAGCTGCATAGTGCGTCCGTAAATGCTCAACAACAGTATTGAATTTACTAAATTGTTAGGCTCGTTTTATATAAACAATGAGAATGAATAATGGGCCAACTATACGAGCAAAAAAATATGGTGTTACTCTACAATTAACATTTTATTCAAATTATTCTATACATAATTAAGGGGCGGCAGTGTGGTCTAGTGGTAGAGCGCCAGACTCGTAATCTGAGGAACCGGGTTCGAGTTCACTTGATCATGTAAACATGGAATTTTTCCGTAATGGTATATTCCGAAGCTGCGCCCCCCCATGTGGGAGAAGTGGACTCTCAGCGGGGGAAGGGCTCCGTGGGGCTTCGATAGAGGACCTTTCGGGTGCCCCCCCCCCCCCACCCACGCGGGAGAAACGGACTCTCAGCGGGGGAAGGGCTCCGTGGTAGGGCTTTGATAGAGGACCTTTTCGGGTGGCCCCCCCGCGGGGGGACGGTCTCTCAAACGGGGGAAGGGCTCCGTGGTAGGGCTTCGGTAGAGGACCTGTTCGGGAGACCCCCCCGCGGGGGGGACAGTCACCCAACGGGGAAAACTGGGCTCGGAGGAGAGTAGAGGTGATTATGGTGGGAGGCACAATGGACCCTGTCTGCGTGCCGCACTGGGAGGGCTTCGATAGAGGACCTCCCCCCCCCCAGATCAGATAACCTCAATATTTCAATACATAATTAAGTAATTAAACGTAAACGTTTCGGCTTCACTAATAAGCCTTTACCAGTACTCGAGACAATTAAAGAAAACTTTTAATAATAAATAACGAATGTGCCCGAACTGATCATAACACGACGATGGGGTCACAGCATATCAGAGGCCAAAAACAAATGTCCAGAGCGTTTGTTTTAACAAATTTTTTTACACTTAGCATTGAGGTAAATATGCATATTAGGTCAAACCTCACCGATGACCTTGACCTTGACATATGTTGTCAAGGTTACCCTCCTGAGTGACCTTCAGAAGGTTTTAGCCGGCGGTCATTGTTCGTTAAAAAGTTATTAACAAAAATAAAATTGAAAATATAGCAGTTATTTTGAGTATTGAAAGGCATAAACGACTTTGACCTTGACATATGTTGTCAAGGTCACCCCCCTGAGTGACCTTCAGAAGGTTTTAGCTGGCGGTCATTGTTTATTAAAAAGTTATAAACAAAAAAATTTGGTGGGGAAAATTATTTAAAGCAGTGAATTGTTGGTATATTGAAAGAAAAGTTATTTAAAGCAGAGAATAGTTGGTATATTGAAAAGTATATACACAATTTTATGTATTAGGAAGTGTAAATACAAGTATTCTCTGCTTTAATCATGGCAAAAGCATGTTAAAGCTTTGTTAAAGCAGATAATAGTTGGTTATTGACAAAACCTATAGGTTAGTGACGCGCTTTACAAGTATGTGCTTTGTAAGTTGAAGCACATACTTCTCTATTCTCTGCTTTAAATAACTTTCCTTTCAATATACCAACAATTTACTGCTTTAAATAATTTTCCCCACCAAATTTTTTTTGTTTATAACTTTTTAATGAACAATGACCGCCAGCTAAAACTTTCTGAAGGTCACTCAGAAGGGTGACCTTGACAATATATTTCAATGTCAAGGTCGTTTATGCCTTTCAATACTCAAAATAACTGCTATATTTTTCAAACTTTTTTTGTTTATAACTTTTTAATAAACAATGACCGCCAACTAAAACCTTTTGAAGGTCACTCAGGAGAGTGACCTTGACAACATATGTCAAGGTCAAGACCATCGGTGAGGTTTGACCTAATATGCATATTTACCAGCATTGAATTCGACATGTTTCGTGACTTCGGTCGTTGATTAAACTGCGATGATGTCTTATTCGACGTTGCAAAGCGGGAATATAAGCTAGTCCAATTGGCCCATTATTATTCTCAGTATTGAATTTGTTTCAAACAATGATTTAGTCAATATTTGTTACAATTTTGGCGGCAACAGTTTACGTCCGGAGACTCCATTGGTAGGTATATAGTTTACATATTATTGATGGAAACAATTTACACATCTTTGCTGCAAGAGGACCATAAATATGAATCTTAGGCCGGTATTCATCTAGTCAAATCTTATATTTAAGATCGTCTTAAGTCTGGTCAAAGGCAGTCTTAAGACTACATCCAGCCAATGAAATAACCGTGTATTAGCATCTTAAGACATTACTTAAGACGATCTTTAAATAAAATTCGACTATGAATACCGGCCCTAGAGCTATGATTCATGTTTAACGTAATGTTTATGGAAACAATACATGAATTATTTTTAGCAATAATTTGCATGATGTTGCACACTCACGTTTTGCTATCTACTTATATATAGAAAATATATTAAATGTCATAAAAAATATACATTTTTAAAAATATTAGTCACTTAGAAATGTTAAACGTAAGTGCAGCGAACAAGAGCAATTTGCAATGTTTTTTGTATTCTTCTTAGTGCTCACGTGGGAATAAAAAAAAACAGAACACGTGCTCGCACGATATCTCAGATTTACAAAGAAATATTTCCATATTTTATTTCAAAAATTTTAAGAAATTCGTTTTTTTGTAAATATATTTAATTATTTAATAATAATATGTATGTATGTATGTATTTATTAATCCTCGCCTTGCGACTTTAGATGGCTTCCGGTTTACATTACATTTTGCATTACACTTATACTTATTATATTTCTTTGTACATTATTGTTTTCTTATTTCCAATCTACATTTATCGAGTATCACAAAGCTAAAACTAAAAATATGAACACATAGTAACAGTTTAATATACTCAAAACTCAACTTATAGAATTTACTCAATTAATCCAACACCAAAACCAACAATAAGTCTAAATCAATATTAAAACTAAATTTCAAAATCTAGATCAAAATCTAAATCACAAAATCTCAGAATCTGAATTTCAAAATCTAAAATGAAAGTGTAAATCCCAATCATTGCACATATGCTTTCTCCCTTCATTTTTTCCTTTCTGCCCCCCTTCCTCCTCGTTCCTCCTTCTATTCCAGTTGCTTCTCTGCCTAGTGTGTCTGCTTCGTTTCTGTTTTCTTCTCCTGACTCTCTCCGCTTTCTGCCACTACTCTTCCACCTCTCTCTTACTCCTTCTCCGTCTCTCTCTTCTTCGCAATTCTCTTCACTTCATCCGACCCTTTTCCCTTCTCATCCAATATTGTCTGATTTTCCCCCAGCGTCTCTCTGCATTTGTACAACACATGTTCCATCTCATCTTTTTCTCCACATATCCTGCACATCCTCTCTTCTGGCTCCATCCTATGTAACCTTGCCTTCATCTCGTTCCCCATCCTAAATCTTGCAATTATTAAGCTATTTTCCTTTGGCTTTCTTCTGTCTTTTAAGTACCCCGGAATTGTTTCACGTCTAATGTCCTTGTACGTCTTATTATATTTTGACTCCTCGATTCAATTCTTGCTCTTTCCTCCTCCACTCTTCTCACGTACTCCTTTTATTTAATAATAATTTACAATTCTATCACATGCAAAATAATCACAATAAGGAGTCTATATCGAAGTGTGCATTTATGCATTATAGTACAATTGTGGGCCTGTTATCTTTAGTTAAACTTTTTTAATATCTTTTCTTTTCTCCAACGTGAAAAGAAAAAGAGAAAAGATGAATCGTACAAGAAGTCTTATTTCATCTTTCAAACGTCGGTTGATCACAGGATACAGAAGTTCTCGAAATCTCTAGAACTTTTATGTTCTGTAGCCAATAAACGTGTTTGAGAAATTTGTTGTACGGCAAATGAAATGAATGACGGCACCATGCAGAGAGACGACCAGTAGGTAGGTACCTAAAGAAGCTCACACTGCTTGTAGGCCTTGCAGTCTAGTATGTTATACAGAAGTCTGTGGTGCTCATCGACTGCCTGTTCCAGCATGTTCTCTTTTTCTTGATTTTTGAATTTTACATATAGGGAAAAATCAAACCTGCTTCGCATAAACAGTGAGTATAAAAATCTATTAGTATTTAAGACAAATTTTTATTTCAACTTCCGTCAAATTTCCGATAATTTCCTTTATTCGCTGTATTCATATGTTCGACTTATTCGCTATTATATTACATATAATATCGATCTATATATGAGATAGAAAATATATTAAATGTCATGAAAAATATACATTCTTAAAAATATTAGTCACTTAAAAATGTTGAACGTAAGTACAGCGAACAGGAGCAATTTTTGCAATGTTTTTTGTTTTCTTCTTAGTGCTCACGTGGGAATAAAGAAAAAACACAGAACACGTGCTCGCACGATATCTCAAATTTACAAAGAAATATTTCCATATTTTATTTCAAAAATTTTAAGAAATTCGTTTTTTTGTAAATATATTTAATTATTTAATAATAATATGTATGTATGTATGTATTTATTAATCCTTGCCTTGCGACTTTGGATGGCTTCCGGTTTACATTACATATTGCATTACACTTATACTTATTATATTTCTTTGTACATTGTAGTTTTCTTATTTCCAATCTACATTTATCGAGTATCACAAAGCTAAAACTAAAAATATGAACACATAGTAACAGTTTAATATACTCAAAACTCAACTTATAGAATTTACTCAATTAATCCAACACCAAAACCAACAATAAGTCTAAATCAATATTAAAACTAAATTTCATAATCTAGATCAAAATCTAAATCACAAAATCTCAGAATCTGAATCTCAAAATCTAAAATGAAAGTGTAAATCCCAATCATTGCACATATGCTTTCTCCCCTCATTTTTTCCTTTCTGCCCCCTTTCCTCCTCGTTCCTCCTTCTATTCCAGTTGCTTCTCTGCCTAGTGTGTCTGCTTTGTTTCTGTTTTCTTCTCCTGACTCTCTCCGCTCTCTGCCACTACTCCTCCACCTCTCTCTTACTCCTTCTCCGTCTCTCTCTTCTTCGCAATTCTCTTCACTTCATCCGACCCTTTTCCCTTCTCATCCAATATTGTCTGATTATCCCCCAGCGTCTCTCTGCATTTGTACAACACGTTCCATCTTCTCATCTTTTTCTCCACATATCCTGCACATCCTCTCTTCTGGCTCCATCAAATGTAACCTTGCCTTCATCTCGTTCCCCATCCTAAATCTTGCAATTATTAGACTTTTTTTCTTTGGCATTTTTCTGTCTTTTAAGTACCCCAGAATTGTTTCACATCTAAAGTCCTTGTACGTCTCATTATATTTTGACTCCTCGATTCAATTCTTGCTCTTTCCTCCTCCACTCTTCTCACGTACTCCCTTTATTTAATAATAATATACAATTCTATTACATGCGAAATAATCACAATGAGCAGTCTGTATCGAAATGTGCATTTATAAATTACAATAGTACAATTGTGGGCCTGTTCCTTTTAGCTGAACTTCTTGCACAATTCATATCTTTTCTCTTGTTCTCTCCAACGTAAAAAGAAAAAGAGAAAAGATGAATCGTACAAGAAATTTAGCTAAAAAAAAACAGACCTATTATTTATTTTCAGAATAGAATTTAATGCTTGTTCCCCACTGTACAATGTTTCTTGCTGGAGTGCGCAAAGTTTGAACAAATTGGTCAATTCTAAATACTTTATATATAATAATTATAAGTGCCTCGGCGTCCTTATTTAATATTTTCATTCCAAATTAATCTCAGAAATCTGCCATTAACATGTTTACAATATATCTAAAACACCCTCCATATATTATTGATGTAACATAAATCCTTTTCAATTTATAAAATTTTTTAAAACATTCTTCGTACTTATGCATATTTCTCATATTTCTGTTAAATAAATAAGTTTATTTTTTATGCTCAATTAAAATTATATATAAATATATATATATACATATTATATCTATAATGCAGCTTTTTAGCATATGCTAAGAAAAGGGCAACGATTATTATTCTTTATATCTTTTATCTTCTTTCAGAGAAAGAATATGACATCCCATTATTATCCATTATATTGTGAGAGTGCTATTAGTCGATATCCCTGTATCGGGAAGATTTCAACCAAAGAAGAGAATCCTGTTGACTTCATCTATCAATTTGTGAAGGATGTTAAACGTCATCTTATCGATAATCACAATACACTTTCTACTGCCCTTTACATATCTGGGGCACCTACCAAATTTCCAAAATATGGAGATTTTCCAAATACATTTACTGTGGTATGTGTATATTTGATATTTCCTGGTATTATCTGTTATTGTCCTGTAGAAATAATCACAGTTTAACGTTATGCTACAAGATTTTGTAATACCTATATTTGACTCATTTTGACATTTTAATACAGAGCACTTATGGTTTCGATATATCAATATCTTCACGGCATGCAAACGATGCAGTACTTAATCTGAATATATCGCATAAAAGAGCATATAATATCGAAAATGTTGATCGTATTGGTATGCAATATTTGAATTTATAAATAAAATATTACTAAAAAAGATACGCTTTTATTGGAAAGAAATTATAATTATATTTTCTTTTTTAAAGAATTCGAGTTTCATGAAGCTGTATATCCAATCAGAGTCTCTCTGTATGAAGTATATAATCCTGGACACATAATTAAAATTTGGGCTCAAGATTCTCAAAATGATGATCAGTGGTTCTTATTGTGGGAGGGATCGCCTCAGATTGTGCCTTCGACATCAAGACTGTTTTCCCCACCATTAAAGTCGTGTAACTTCAAAACCAAAATGCTCAGACTAGAATTTAAGCACAGCGTATTATACTACACAAAACTAGATGCTGTGATGCTTATTGGAACGTCGGAATTGATCCTTCCCAGAAATTCTGAAGAGAGTTTAACTAATCTGTTGAAAGGATTTAACTGCACGTATTCCCATAATGAGGATGTTCAAAATCTAACAGCAGATTACGAAAATGCACACTTGGATATAGAGCATTTTCAAAAGAATTTTCTTAAACATTGTATTATTTGTAGAAGGTAGGTATTACAATTTGTCCACATTAAGTAGATAGCAAAACATGAGTGTGCAAAATCATGCAAATTATTGTTGAAAACAATTAATGTATTATTGCTAAAAACATTGTGTTAAATATGAATCGTAGCTCTAGGATTCATATATTTATGGTGCTTTTGCAGCAAAGATGTTTAAATTGTTTCCAT
>JASTWQ010000687.1:0-89829 GCA_035220615.1 Leptothorax acervorum | reverse complement strand
CATAAAAAATATGATCTTTTGATGTTAACCCATATATTTTATTAATTGGATGGCTACAAGCTTTGGTAACTAAACAGTTTATTACAATATCGATACTATAGTCTATACTATATAGTGACATTAAACAATATATATATATATGTATGTATGTATGTATATTAAAAAAACAATAAATTATTAAAAGTCATAAAAATAAGATCCAAGTGTGAACATAAATTGGACATCCACAGGAATGTTTTAAATAGGACATCCGTTGCATTACCAACAACGGACATCCCTTGAATGTCCATTTTATGTCCATGGACGTGCGGACATAAATTGGACTTAAAAACGGACGTCCTCGGGACATCCAGTGCTATCTGGGAAGTACTATATTTAACCATCACACGGCGCTACATGTTATCATGCACGAAGCGAATTACACTTCAAATGGGAGCAATTTACAGGGGTTTTGACACTTTTTAATTAATGTCTGTGAAGTTGGCACGATATTTTATAATTCAATAAGATAATTATTCGCCAGTGATAAATTAATAAAATGTGAGTATTATTCGGCCTGACTGGCAGTAAATTTACGACGTTTCGACCCGTACTTTGGGTCCTTAGTTGATGTTATATTAAAAATTTATATTGCGAAAAAATATTACCCCAGCCAGGGTTTGAACCTGAAACCTCCTGTATACCGTGCGGGTGTCGTGCCAATTCGACCACTGAGGCTATGGTAATATTTCTTCGCAATAACACATATAAGATGGAGTACCGATTTCTTCGGTCGACGGTGTGTATAACGTCTTTTTCGATATGAACATTGAAAAAACCGTGAGCCAACTTGCTTTGTCGGTTTCACACAGTACTTTATAAATTTCCAAAAAAATATTATGGCCCGGTTGCATCAACGTCCCTTAACTTTAATCTTATTGTTAGTTTAACTCACTCTTTGTTTGTTTCTGTCTCCCCTTAAAAATTTGCAGGTGTAAGTATATCAGCTGAATCAAAATTAAAAACTTATATTACTGTCAGGATTATTTGGTTTCTTTGGCAGTGCAAGTTGAATTTTCCCTTTCACAGATATAACCTATCGCGTTACAAACATAACCTGTCGCGGAATCTTTATAGTTTTGTCGAGAAGAACTAAAATAACAACAAAAAATGTGTAATAAGGCATAACAATAGGGGAAAGTGAGGTAATAAAGCGCACGTAAGGTAAATCTGTTAATACAAAATGGCTTTTATAGTTACAATTAATCTAAATGCGACTATGGAACCTTAAACATTTGTCTACAAGTATGTGAACTCATACTTGATAATAATTTTGTTGTTAAATATTTATTTATTGATATTTAGGATGTGCAAAGTGGGGCAATATTGCGCAATGGCGGGTAATAGTGCGCAGTTTGGAAATTGCCAAAATTTGTGTCTGCAGCGGATGAATTTCGAACTTTTCTGCTTAAATCATTAGTTTTAAGTATAGTTAATGTGAGTGATGATAAATAATTGAAAATTAAGAGATATTTAAAAAAAAATTTTTGGGAGTATAGAATTGACTGGCTTCAACGCACTTATTACTAAACGATTAATTCGACACAAATATATATAAATTTAAATATAAATAAACTATATAGTAGTATATACATATATATATATAAATTCGACATAAATAAACAGCCAAGATGGCCGCGTACTATTCCCCGATTTGTTGTTCCGGGACAATTTTGTCAATTACTCGCGAACCGCAAATAAAATTATGGGACCAACGCGGCAAAAGGTTCCCAAGGGATCGTATTTCATTATGTTATACCAATTACAGTAGCAAATAAAAATTGTCCACTTACGAGCTTAACTCCTATCGCTTCAAAATGGTAAGGAAACGGGCGCGTTTTCTTTTTCGCTTCCTCCGTTCAAACGAAGCTTTGAGCTGGGATAAAATATATCTACATTATCTAGAATTAACGCAAGCTTCGAAATTTTGCCACTCACGTGTCCTCAACTATCGTCACAGTCTCAAGCTTGAGGTGCGCAATATTACCTACCCACTGCGCAATATTCCCCTACTTTCCCCTACATAAGTAAATATGTAATTATCGATTTTCCTTGTGTTAAAAACTATATAACTTACATCTTAACTTTTGCATTGCAAACCTCAGCAGCAGCGTTGTCATTCTTTTTCGCATATTCACAAATTATAAACCTGTCCACTTTCGGTCAAGTATTGGAATTAATTTCGATAAAATCCGAATCATCCATTTCTTACTTTATATTCCGATATATCGTTTTAATTATCAATAAAAACAATAATATTTAACACTAGCACTGTTTCTCTTATGGAAATGTCAACTGGTTTTGTCGTAGTGACGTCACAAGTCCCGCGAGCCAATAAGTGGCGTTTTATTTATGTTCAAATATGATGTTTTTTGAAACATTATTTATAAAAATTTGGACAAACATAAAAATGTATTTATAACCATTTTATGTTATTTACGTTATATATAATATTATAAATTTTTTTCAAAGCATTTTAATTTTTTGTTTTGTACCCAATTGCTAAAAAGATTTTATTAATGAAAAATAATAAAATTTAATTCACAAAATATGGTGAAGAAAAAATATACAAACAACAATATCTTGTCTTGAATAACTATGACTTCATACAATCTCGATGAAAGCGAATTTATTCTCCGACGAGCACTAAAAATCAATAAGACCGAAAGACAACATTGTGTGAACAAAATGTAATGTAGACACGTTGCAGTAATCTAAATAATTATTTATGTTTATCATCAGTAAACGCTTCAGTAACAAAATAACGTCATTTACACTTTATTTTAATATAATCAGTCGTAATACAATAATTTATTCAGTCATGTGCCTTGTGGATATACTTGGACCACTACAATGCTCAATATTGTAAATGCCTGAGAGGAACATTTGGACCACAAAAGGTTAATTGTTTACAAACAAATATGAGATTATTGTGATTAGTCAAGTTTTATTACTTCATGTTGTACTCAATTCATAATCTAAACGTGTTTTCTTGAAAGTTCTTTAGCTTATTGTTAATGCTCGTAAGATTGCTGATATAAGATTATATCTTAGTTTATTATCCGATTATTAATTATTAATATAAATTAATATTTTTGAAGCAACTTCTATCGACGTAACGTTTATTAAGAATCACGACGTTTCGACCGAGAATTCCGGTCCTTTTCAAGTGACAAATTTCATGTGCTCACAACATTACATCAGATTGAAACATTTGTGCCAACAAAAAGTCAGATCTCTGTATAATAAATACATGAGTCAAATACTTAAAAATACAACAAATACATAAGACTACAATAGACGCAATTACCAAACTTACATGTAAGGTGTGTCGCTCATTTGTCAAACATAAAGAAATTCAAAGTAATATGATATAATTATGTTATAAAACTAATATAATAAGAAATTTGGTTGACCGGCCAATTCTATTATCAGACTCATGATATCACGAATCAAATATAAAAATTGTGAAAGATATTCTCTCTAATAACTCGTAGCCTAGAAAAATGGTTAATACATGCATTACGAAAAGATTAAACAAAATTGAATACGCGAATACTACCGGGCAAGACAATATAGATAGAGTGAGCACATTAGTTAGACTAATGAGATTTTTGGGAACGAGAGTGAAGGAGCATGTATCTGACGTTAAGAGACATCCTACAAAGCATTCGGTAGTTAGCAAACACCGTTATTCATTAAATCATGAATTTGATTGGTCAAACCCGAAAATATTACATAAAGAAAAACATAAGAAAAAAAAGAGACCGAAGAAATGTTTATGATTAAAAAGAATAACAATAAGATAAATTTACAGACGGACGCAGAAAAGTTATCGACTATTTATGACAGAATAATTGAGATTGTTTGACACGCGTATATGATATTTTGTTTATGAATTCTCAGATGTCTTTCAACTGCCAGGGAGTGAACATGTCTCTTAATGGACGATACATTGTAACGCTATTACTTTGAATTTCTTTATGTTTGACAAATGAACGACACACCTTACATGTAAGTTTGGTAAATTCGTCTATTGTAGTATTATGTATTCATTGTATTTCTAAGTATTTTACTCATGTATTTATTATACAGAGATCTGACTTTTTATTGGCACAAATGTTTCAATCTGATGTAATGTTGTGAGCACATGAAGTTTGTCACTTGAAAAGGACCGGAATTCTCGGTCGAAACGTCGTGATTCTTAATAAAGGGCCAGTTACGTCGATAAAAGTTGCTTCATTTTTATTTACTCACTGGCGAAGAAAAGATTCTCTATTAATTAATATTTTTATTTATACGATTAGTTTATAATCGTATAAATCACATTTGTACGATTTATTATTTAAAAACCTAGCTACTACTTCATGCACATCCTAAGAGTCGTAGATTACTAAAACGGGTTACTAAAATAAAATAAAAAAACTTGACATCTATATTTATTTTTAATAGTTGTAATATTTTAATATTGTCAAAATCTCTCGATCAATAACATCAGTGATAACAAAATAGCTTGATCTTAAATATTTTGTATTATTGAAAAAAATATAACATATAAACAATTTTTTGTAAAAACAATATAAAAATATAGAAGAAGTTGGGGTAATTCAAATCACACTAAGAGAATAAAGAAGAAAATTTCATTATTTAACGTATAAAAGTTAGGTAAAGTCATCGAGAAGTGAATACTTTATGAGATATTTCATATTTTATATTAAAAATATTATGAAAAAACTTAAAATATCTCGGGGAAATTCTTAATAAAAAAGAGCTTTATTATAGTGTTTTGAAAATGTCTCAACGAGATCTACAACTGTTATCTGAAGGAAAAAATCAAGTTCCATTTAAGAAATTAGTTGCCTTTATTTGAAAACGACATCTACGACATGACTCACATCGTATATAATCATGTGTCCTTACAAACTATATAACTTTTGTCTGAACATTTTTCAATAAATCATCGGTTTGCGAGATATAGCATTGTATACTTTAAAATAGGACACCCTGTATACACATATACAGGGTGTCCCATGTTTTAATCAACGCACTTGAATTTCTCCGAAACTATGCGAGATATCGAAATCTTTTTTATTACGAGGTTGTATTGTATCAAGGGAGACATATTTTAATTGATTTAAAAAATTTGACCTTGGGTAGATGCGTCATTAATAGTAAAAAAAAATTCTATTTAATTTTTTTAAATGGCAACATAATTTTTTAAACACCTATACGTTTGTAGCCATTCTCATTACGAGTTCAACGCGCTCTGACCCAAGGTCGCTGAAGATCCAAGGTCGCTCCAATGATCAAATGCGAGCTTACAATTATTGCCTTTGTCCATGTTTGAACTGCCGTCCCTGGCAACGAATGTAGAGGAAAATACGATTTCTAAATGATCGCGACACATTCAATAGCGTTACTGGCGAGATGTTTTGACAGGTCGTTGTAATTCGCGTTTTTAACTCATCGGGAAATCATTCGATCTTTCGCGATATACGATATCCTTAAGGTAACCCTAGAGAAAAAAATACAACGGATCAATTAGCTGTTCTAACAGCTAATTCCGTTATATTTTTTTCTCTGGAGATCTAGCTGGCCAGCTCTGGGAAAAACTTTGGGGCCCACGATTATAGTAATTAAATTATTTGGATTGGTCGTAACCCTAATTTTACTTATTGTAAGCGATATTTCTAATTAACCCAGCGTAACTAAAAATCGCAATTAGCTATTCTATCTATTTCAAAGATTTTTAAGTTATACTAGTCAATTCTCTCAATTAATTCTGTCAACATTCAGTTACGCAAAGATAATTTTCACTTAAGGGGCACTAACCAAAATGTTAAGTTGCTTAACTACAAAAAAATTGATCAAAATTTCTCCCAGAGTAGGGTTACGAGCAATCCAAATAATTTGATTACTAATCGTGGGCCCCAAAGTTTTTCCCATAGAGAGGTAATAGGGCAAAATTTGCAATGTTGAATGTTGTGATTAATAAGTTTATAACATTTGCTATATTTATTGTTGACATTTTAACACAAACGCTTTAAAAACCTTTTTAAAATTTTCTCACAAATGGCAATGCGTACTGTTCAAATAACGTTAAACTATAAATAAAATGCAGAAACGTACATACGGCTTTTATATACCTTTGAGATAACATTTCAATAAATATTGTTGCGTAAGGTTTAGGAGATCAAATATTCTTTTCATTAGCAGACAGATATTAAAGTAAAAAATACGATAATAATGTAATATATACGATACAATATTTTCATTAGCAGAATAATATTAAAGTGAAAAATACAATAACAATTAATAATATCATATACGATATAATATTTTCATTAGTAGACTGATATTAAAGTGAAAAATACGATAATAGCGTAATATACGATACAATTCATTGGTTAAGAACAAAACATTTACCTCCGGTTGAAATAATCGCAAATAATTTGTACATGATTTATTCTATTATTTTGTTATAACATATTTATTATGTATAAGTAATAATTATATAAACATGTCTGCTTACAAATATTGCTATAAATATTTAGCATCGTTACCATGTATTGCGAGAACTTTCGTAAAAAAGAAAAAAAAGATAAGCGGTCATCAAACAGCGAGCGGATATAAGACAAGTATAGGTAGCGTGCGTCTTTATTTTATTTTTCAAGAACTAATTTTCGTAACATAACTTTATCATACACGGTTGAATTTGGCACAACGTAAGATTTAATATAATTTCAGAAAATTTTTAAAATATTAAGAAACAAAAATGAGTGGTGAGGGTACTTTGAGAAAAATTCCAATTTTGAGAAATCCAGATACGCCATTATAAAGTACGCTTAAAACCATAAAACTTTTGTTTAAACTATTTTTTTTATATCTGTTTTCGCTTCGATGATATTCGCTTAGGAATGTAAACACCAATTATTTTCAAGGGGGTGTTTTTACCACTAAAACCGTTTTTTAGCACTAACAAAAAATTGTTTTGCTATTATAAGTCCTACACTATACTCTATTATTATACAAAGTTTCAGATTTTTTTGAATTTTCAAAAACATTTGACGAAGAATATTTAATTTTGATTAATTTTTTTCAAAAAGCTTTCCTTTTAAAATGGAGAATAACCATTTCCTAATTTATTTAAAAGCGCACAATGAAATATATTAGACCATCTTCGCACTAATATGTCGACGCGCCATTATATTAAAACTACTTCGGTTATTGCGTTTGTAACCTTTAAAAAGTTTTAATTCTGGAGATGAATGATAACATTTTACTAAATATTAATAAAATTTATTGCCAAAATTTGACAAAATATTCTAATCGTTTTAGACACTTTTAAATTTGCATTCAACAGAAATAAATCTTTTATAGGTCATAAAATGTATTTCTGTTCTGTAGGTTTCGTCGCAAACCATTCGAGATGGTGACAGCTGACCTGAATTTCGCGTTTAATGCAATTATCCTTAGTCACGCGAACACGAAACTTTGTACTACAAACATTTTTAGTCTTGTTACTGTGGACAACATAACTTCATCGAAATAACTCAATTTATTTTCAACTAATGAATTTTCTATAGAACACGGTTTAAATCTCAAATGTCAAGTAGAATTTTATAAATGTGCATCGACGGTACTAATCAGAAGTATTGCAATCGCATTCTTCGCGCGCGATATTTTTACAATTATTCTATAATATTCTTTTATTATTAATAAAAAGATTTTATAACTGCATGTAATTAATCGCTAATAGAGAAAAAATGCAGCAAATCTGCCCCGTGGACATTGTCACATGAGCTTCAAATAATCAAAGTTTCAAGTACTGAACTCTAATTTATATGCCTTATGATATTTATTTAATATTTTATTTTTGTTATAATAAATAAAAAGGTCTTTGGACCTAAAACTGATATACAGCACCCTGCAAAAGTTTGCGTACTTTTGATTTTTTTGACTTAACTTGGATACCTCATTCTTAATAAGCTCAGTAGCATCATTAATGTCCAGAAGGATAAGAACTCCTATTTTTCTAATAGCAATGTGATATATAAATTTTGTTGCAAGGATTGTAATGCCTCTTATGTCGGTCAGACTAAGAGGCAATTGCACACTAGATTGATAGAACATGAAAATAATATTAGACTTGATAAGTCCAAACATTCAGTTGTGTCAAAGCATATTGCTGAATTCAATCATTCTTTCGATTGGGATAACACCCGCATTTTAGAATTTGAGCATAATTACCAGAAAAGAATAATCGCGGAAATGATTCACATTAAAGAACCGCCAAATGGTATAAATTTAAACAAAGACACTGAATTATTGGATGAAGTCTATTTTGATGTTTTGAACTTGTTATCTTAATCGTTTGTTAATAACAATGACGACTGGTAACTGTGCTCTTGCGATGCGAATTCTTTCTCAGTCTACTGTAATTTTTCGCGGCGAACACACGCTCTTATTAGATGGAAGGAATTTTTTCTTGTTCCTGTCGTATTGGCGGCTTATGTGAGTCCTTTTATTTGCCTAAATTCAATGGTTTAAAAAGTTTCTACTTTATTCTTACGGGATTCTTTTTTCATATATAGTTGCCACTAAATCGTTCTGCGACAGAGAATGGTTTTTAATACATTTTTTGAACTCACACTTCTACATGGACACACACGAGTCGCGCAATAAAGAATGCAGCCGATTTTGTTTGTAATTTTGACTAATGTTCGACTATGTGACTCTCCGACTTCATTTTGACTATCTGTCCATATTTATGGGTGAGATCCACTTTGACGTTAATTATGTATTTATGCGAGATTTATCTAAGGGGTTTATCTTTGTTTACCTTTGTTATTGGTTCTGAAGAAGGCCAAGTAAGGCCCGAAACGTCAACATAATTGTATTTGATTTGAATTATTAAATTTAATTTCAACATCCTTTAACTGCTCAATGATTGGCCGTTTTTTATTCATTTAGCTGTTTGCTTAACCGAGCGATATTAAATTGTTATTTGATAAAGGAGTAAATTTGGATGTTATAAGAAGATTGGAGAAACTGTATGAGGATACGGTGGTTGCTGTAAGAACGAAGGAAGGGCTGACGGATGAATTCAGGACACACAAAGGAGTTCGCCAAGGCTGTGTGATGAGTCCACTTCTGTTTGATTTATATATTGCAGATTTAGGAAAAGCGTTATAGGAAAGAAACATTGGGGGGGGGGGGGGGGGGTGCCGTTACTTAATGATAGGATATGGTTGCTGTAATATGCTGACGATATGGTGTTTGTGGCGAAAAATAGAGTTGCGTTAATGGATATGTCAGACATGTTAAGAAGATTGTTAAAGAAAAAGAAATTATCATTATATGTGGATAAGACTAAAGTTATGGTTTTTAATAGAGGAAACAAAGAGAAAAAGGAGAGATGGAAATGGGAGGATAAGGAATTAGAAGAGGTCCAGACTTTCAAATACCTGGGTATTGTATTCAATAATAAAGGAAATTATAAGGATCATATAAAAGAGCTGAGTTGTAAAGGAAGGATGGCAGCCAATAGAGTTTGGGGATTGGGGGAAAGAATCTGTAAAAATGATTTTTGTAGAAGATGGATGTTATTTAAATATTTAGTGCAAAGTGTGTTGTCATATGGTGTGGAGATTTGGGGGTGGGCGGAAAAGAAAGAATTATAGAAGATCATGTTAAATTACG
The DNA here is from genome assembly GCA_035220615.1 of Leptothorax acervorum. Lineage (NCBI taxonomy): Eukaryota > Metazoa > Arthropoda > Insecta > Hymenoptera > Formicidae > Leptothorax > Leptothorax acervorum. The sequence goes on along the minus strand of JASTWQ010000687.1, from coordinate 80,088 downwards.
TTAGATGGGTATAGATTGGATAGATTGGATAGACTGGATAGATTGGATTGGATTGGATAGATTGGATAGATTGGATTGGATTGGATAGATTGGTATAGATTGGTATAGATTGGATTGTATAGATTGGATTTCTGCACGCCGAGATATTTGATGTCAAGGGAATTGGGACTTAAAAAGTTGAGGATCGGATAAGGACTAAGAACAATGAAGTTTGAAAAGAAAATAAGGCAGAAAAAGAAGATAGATGGTTAAAGAAATGTCGGTTGGATAAGGATAAAAATAACTGGGGGGATATGTACAGCAATGAGAGGGAATTATATTATAATAGGAATGGTTTGGGAGTGCAAGCTATAGAGGGTATTAGGGCAGCGGGGGGTGATATAAAGTCGGAATTGGTGCACAGGGATTGGGAGGTTCAACGACAAATGGAGGAGAATAGGTTAATGGAAACTAAATATAATGAAAGGTATAAGCAGCTCTATATGAGTCTGGATGGACCCAGGTATTTGAAAATGGAAAACTTAGTTCAGTTAAATGCGGGAGATAGTGTAAGAGCGTTAATAATATTGAGATGTGGAAATATGGAGGAAAGTAATAAGTATTGGTTGGAGGATGAGAAATTGATGTGTGTGTTCTGCGGTCAAGGTAAAGATAACCTTAGGCACTATATCGAAAACTGTGATTAAACCAAAGACTGGTTACAGGGTTAGGGAATAACAGTAATGAGATTGTAAATAGATTGTGTAATGATGTATTAGAGAAAAGGAAAGGCGACGTATTGACGAAATTGTGGAGGGAGAAGAATTGTAAAATGAAGAAAAGGGAATAAGAATATATTAGGAGTGTGCGGAATGGGTATGAATGATTAAGATTATTTGTAAACAAGTCCACTTCTTGGCTATGTAGTTGAAGTTAATAATGAATTGAATTGCATTGAGTAGGTATACAGCAAATCTAGCATTTGTTCAAAGCTGCAGAAATATTAAATTACTCTTTTTATAAATTTATATATACCCATATATATTCACATACAATACACAAAAAAATTAAAAAAATAATATTTTTTCTTTAAAAAAGACAATTTTGAAATAGTGATAACATATTGTAGAAAATTCTAATTTTGCAGACATGCATGCGCATGACTAGGATTTGTATTACATTCATTTTACGACTGTTTATTAACTGTCAAGGGAAAATAATAGTTTTTGGAATATTTTATAAATGTGTTAAAGCGACCTGAAGCGTTTTTGGTAATTATGCACTGTAGGGGACACCCCTCCAATGACCTTGACCTTGACATATGTTGTCAAGGTCTCCCTTCTGAGCGACCTTCAGAAGGTTTTAATTGGCGGTCATTGTTTATTAAAAAGTTATAAACAAAAAAAATTTTAAAAATATAACAGTTATTTTGAGTACTAATAGACATAAATGACTGATATGTAGATTGAAATAGCCCTCGGCCCTTTCACCCCCACCTCCCCTCCCAACCCTGCACAGGGTAGCCCTTGCTTCAACTTACAAGTACGTGCTTTGTATGTGCTTTGTATGTGCTTTGTATGTGCTTTGTATGTGCTTCAACTTACAAAGCACATAGATACTTGTAAAGCTCGTCACTACGATTTCCACATACATATCAGTCATTTATGTCTATTAGTACTAAAAATAACTGCAATATTTTTTAATTACTTTTTTGTTAATAAGTTTTGAATAAATAACGACCGCCAGCTAAAACCTTCTGAACGTCACTCAGGAGAGTGACCTTGACAACATATGTCAAGGTCAAGGCCATTGCCTAGGTTGCCCCTTTTTTAGATATTTACCATGTTTTTTAATACTCAAAATAACTGGTATATTTTTCAAACTTTTTTTGTTTATAACTTTTTAATAAACAATGACCGCCAACTGAAACCTTCTGAAGGTCACTCAGGAAGGTGACCTTGACAACGTATGTCGAGGTCAAGGTCATTGGAGGGATGTCTCCTAAAGTGCATAATCACCGTGTTTTTTAATCCAAATATCTTTTATGTCCAAATGAAATGCAAGAATTCTTAGCGTGTCATTTCTTGCCTCTGATCTACATATACATATGCTGTACTCGTATGTTAATACGACCGCGGCGAGTACCCAAAAGCCTAAAGTCGTCATGTGTTTCATTACAATTGCTTACGGAGCCTTATAATGATAAAACTTGATTGAAAGCCAGGATCAAGTATTGTGTGTCCATTATGTCGCTTACCTTGTTCATCTGTTACTAGAACTACTACAGCTAATATAGTACATTGGATAATATGCGCTAATTATGCGAACATAAAATTGAAGAGCTGTTAGCTTCTTTTATTAGAGATACCTTAATTGTAGGTGACTGCCATTCAAAATGTATTAAATCTGTACGTAAGTGTTTGAGGTTCTTTAAGCAATTTTGTTTATGTATATAAAAAAATATATATTTTTTTAATTAAAGTACACTAGCCAACAAAATTATCGCAACACTCAGTTTATATCAAAATTTTGCATAATTTTAAATAAGCGTATCTCCGCGAAAAATGGTCGTATTTGAATTCTTTTTTATTTTAAAGGGTAAAGTCTCTAATTCAAGAGACCACCGTTAGATTTTGATTTCACCTTCTCTTCCTTCCGCCATCTCTTTAAAAGTATAAGGACGTGTTTTTTCTCCAAAAAATTGCACAGTTTGACGCACTCTACGAGGTGGAATAAATTTTTTTCGCAAATGACATGATTGTAAAATATGGACTTTTACCTGCAAATTAAAAAAATTGAGGTTCGTATGATTTTTTTTCGCGGAGTTACGGCGTCTTAAAGGAAGGTGGGTAAAATAGGCCGATTTTGCCTAAAATGTGTAACGTACGTAATCTTATGTTTTTTGGATCGCTGAATGCGATGGTAGCATTTTTGTCCGTCTAAACCCGTGAGAAAGTGATCAAAATTTTATTTAAAGGAGTCAAAATAAGTCACTTTTAAGCTAAAAGTGATTTAAGTCAAATTAAAGTGATTTATTTCGACCCTTTTAAGGCAAATTTTGACCATTTATCCACGGGTTTAGACGGATAAAAATGCTACCATCGTATTCAGTGACTTAAAAAACATAATATTACACGTTACACTTTTTAGGCAAAAATCGGCCTTTTTTGCCCACTTTCCTTTGAGACACCGTAACTCCGCAAAAGAAAATCGTACGGACCTCAATTTTTTTTTAATTTGCAGGTAAAAGTCCATATTTTACGATAGTTATAACATTTGCGAAAAAAATTTATTCCACCCTGTAGAGTGCGTCAAACTATGCAATTTTTGGGGAAAAAACACGTCCTTACTTTTGAAGAGATGGCGGAAGGGGGAGAGGATGGAATCAAAATCTAACGGTGGTTTCTTAAAGTGGAGACTTCACCCTTTAAAATAAAAAAAAAAAATTTTTCAAATACGACCATTTTTCGCGAAGATATGCTTGTTTGAAATAATGCAAAATTTTGATATAAACTGACAAGGAAACCCACGGAGGTGTCCCCCTTCGATTTTGAAGATCTTTTAATATGTTGTTGGCTAGACAAAAATAAGAGACACGTATTTTTTTATACGTGCCCATACGCATGAAAAACCCCTTCGAAAAAAATCGGTTTTTCTCTTTTAGACCGAATATCTCCGAAACTATAAGAGATAGAAAAATTTTTTAAAGTGGAAATTAAGTGGCTTGAAAAATACTTTGAACTAATGACAAAAATTTTTTATAGTGTGTGTACAGAAACATTTGTAATTATTTCTCACAAATGGACGGCACTTCTCCCGTAATAAAAATAATGCAGCGTACATTCAGTACAGTGTCGGTATTTTTTAATATTTATTTTTAATTAAATTAAAAATGTGTTTAAATTAAGAACTACGAATACGCAAGGTCGACCAACAGTGACCAGGTTAACCAAAATACAAACGTAAAAAGTATTTAATTTAAAAAATTGCGCATTTGAAGCTTTATCTAAACTTGACTCCAGGTACTTATGCATAGACCCAATAATGGCCGGTATTCATAGTCGGATCTTATTTTAAGACCATCTTACGTAATAAGAATTTTTTAATCGACTTTAAGGGGATCCTGCTGTGACAGGCGAACTCCAAAGTGAAAGCGCCATCATCTAGCGCGAAACTAAAAATAATCGATAATTTCGATCGTTTTCTATATTTTCTGTGTTACCGAACTATACCTGTCCTTGTCTAACGGATACCTATACGATATATCTGTCCTTGTCAGATTGCAGCAGCGCCATCTCTGACAAGATCCGGCAACTACTGTTGCACGCAACACTGCTCTTCTTGTCATTCTGCATCCGTATTTGCATTACTAAAATAAATTTTTGATGGATATTTTTTTGTACGCATTGAATCTTACTTCTACTTGCACGATATTATTTCTACATGTTTTCCCAAAGTTACATGATAAACATTATGTATGTATAAACTGCAGAATTTTTGTTTTAAGCAAATATTGTCGTCAGGTGACAGCTGTATGTGCCCAAATAAGTAATATTTTTAATTTTTTGGTCTTTTTGATATAAAATCGCGGTTGTGTAACATAGATTTTTGTGCGTACTTTAATTCTGTAAAAGATTTTTGCAATTTTATAAAGCCAATTAAAAGATCCATCGAAAAACGATAATGTCGGTAAATCATACGACTGCAGGATCCCCTTAAGGGGATCCTAAAGCCGTCTGTAATACCGCTTTTTTTCTTAAAGAAAATCTTTTAATTGGCTTTATAGAAATGCACAATTCTTGTATAGAATTAAAGTACGCATCAAAATCTAGGTCATGGTGGTCGAATTTATATCGAAAACAAAAAAAAAATTAATATTTTTTGGTATACATGACGACAATATTTGCTTTGTACAAAAATTCCACAATAAATATCCACAAAATTAAACCGGCATGACCTAGGGACAACATGTAAGAACAATATCGTGCAATTGAAACTAAGAATAAAAGCCTACAAAAAAAGATTAATTGTAATGAATGCAATATAACCTATAACCTTGTCTATCCTTTTCTATTATCATTGTCTATACAAGGACAGATATAGAATTTGGTCGGTAATACAGACGGCTTTAGGATCCCCTTAACTGGCAATTTTCAATCATCTTTCCGAAATGAACGTTGGAAAACTGCGAGCCGACCAGTTTTGACAGATTCACACAGCACGTTTTCAGATAAAATCGAGACAATCCATGGATTTTGGTCAATTTAAATAGCTTTTAATTTAGATTGCGAAAAATATTACCCCAGCCAGGGTTCGAACCTGGAACCTCCCGCATTCCGTTCGAGCGTCGTAACCAATTTGACTACCGGGGCATGTGGTAATATTTATCGCAATAACACATATTAAGATGACTTCTAAACAATAATAAGATGGAACACCGATATTTTTGTCAAAAGTGTGGGTATAATAACAAGTAGGTACATTATTTATTTTGCCAGTGATAATTAACAAGAATTTTTTAATTGACTTTGACTGGCAATATTCAATCATTATTCCGAAATGAACGTTGAAATAAGACATCTTACGTAATGTCTTAAGACGCTAATACGGCTCTATAATTGGTTCATGACATCTTAAGATTGTACTTAAGACTATCTTAAATATAAGATCCGACTATGAATACCAGCCAATAACATGTTTTTATGAACATTGTTTATATAACAAAAATTAGTTTATTTTGACTTGACTGTCTAATATTATTAATTAAATCATCACAACGTTTCAGCCATGAGTATGTGGTCCTTTTCAAGTTAAAATGTAAAATCGCAAACTCTACGATGTACTATTGTTTAGTTATAGTTATACAACGCATGACGAGAGAATAAAGCATCGCTACATGTGGTGGTGATTTATATATTTAATTTTTTATATAAATCAGCTTTAAAATCCCTTAAGAAGTGTCCTAGCTTTATGCAATTGGAGCATGACTAATTCTTTGTTGAATAATTCAATCTATTTTAAGGAGTAATCTCGAGAGACTTGCAATTTAATAATCTATATATGTTTCTTCGCAAAGTATGCATTTTTGCTTTTGTGTGAGATATAATTTTACCTTTATTCACTAGTTTTGTTTTATAGAAACTAACTAAATTAAAAAAGAACTCTTGAACTATTTTAATGTAAAAGAAATATTATCGCCTGTTCTTTCCTTTTTCCAAACTCTTGCTCTGCAACGCTGTCCATCTTACAAATAGTCGGAATTAAGTACACCGATCAATAACATATTTTAATGTTCCGTGAATTGGTTCAGAATATTTAATGCTTTAAATGCTTATTCAGAATATGTACAGTTTCGTGAATCTGAGCGATATATTCTTGTATCATTTAATTTTTATTAAAAATGGCTATAACATGAATATGAGCATGTAGGTATAATCTCTTCTTTTTAAAGTTAAAGCAATTGTAAAGTACATCCCACGTTATGACGTAATTTACAACCGAGAGTTCTACTGATTGATAATCTGCGCCACCTTTCCCATAATGATGCCTTTAGATAATGAAATTGCTGTATGGGCTCTTTTTCTATAGTTTCATTTTTATGTATACGAATAATTTTTAAATCACTAAAACTAAGATATTCTGAAATGTCGCTAAATTTAGGCAATTCTATAGTGGGTAATTTGATGTCTGAAGACTTAAATATATATAACATTTTCATTTAGATATCAAACGATTTTTGAAAGAAATTGCATTGCATCAAAAGTTCCGTGCGTTGGATTTTCCTACACTTATTGTTAGTGACCCATGATTTTTGCTTGCTGCAACACTCACATTTGCTATATTCGCAAGTAAGTACGCTTGGCATCTGACATGTACAATAAATAAAAATTCGGCTTGAAAATATTCTGTTTCCAATCGATGCTCTGTTGTTTCTTGCTGATTATTTGGTTTATTTTGTATTTGTCATTTGATTGTATCTGGGCCCGTATTATTTTCGGAATGGATTCCGATCGGAATTATTCCGTTTTACCTATAGAAAACACAATAGAAATCTAGGAAACAACTGAACAATTCCGATCGGAATCAATTCTGAAAAGTTTCATAATACATAATATTGATCATATCTATTATAAGTTTTACGCGTGCGATTAAATGCGTTTACGAATCTCTAATTTTTTTATGTCATCTAGCGATTGATTTGGATTGAGAAATATTGCAACTTAATAATGTAATTTAAATGCTACGATTTTATTTCTTATAATTCCGTATGCCTTAACGAAACTTTTCATTTTCCTTTAATTACGTAAATGAATAATTTGTGTGTCAAAGGTACAATATTAAACAAGATTATGAAAGAAAAAGAGAAAATGCGATTGTTCGATTTCCTATTTGATCTCATATTTAACTTGAGTTTTACTCCGCCCTTCGTGATGATTTCTCGAAATCTAGGCTAATAATTTTGCGTTTTTCTGGCGTATGCGAAAATTTCGATGCTTGTGGAATGCGTGACGTCCTTGGATGGCTGTTGCTAAAGTTCTGATTTGACTCATTGTCAGAATTGACACTTTCGTTTCTTATTGTTAGATGCGTATTTATGTAACGTCGCTTTCGTATAGCTACACAATATGTATTGTTATACTGCTGTGGTTTGCGAATTGCCATGGTGAATAAACGTTAATACACGTCGCTTCGCGAGATACAATCTGATTTGCTTCTCCTCTCCTTTAATTCATGAATCTTGAATTTTTTATTGAAATTCTCACTTAATCCGTCTTGAAAGACCATATTAGGATTGGGATTGGTGGTGCTGGTCACTTTCTAGCTTATTTGCAAGAAACTGCCTTTTAAAGTCAAACGTTTATTTTATCACATTTTTAATATAAATTATAATCAGAAAAATTAACGATTAATCAAAATGCAAAAGATAAAAACTTAACGTTTAAAGAAGTATTTGAATTTTTGGTATAACGTAGCAAAATGCTACATATGAATTTCGCAAGTATATTCTTAATATAATAATTTTTTAATTCTAAACTTCAAATATCTCATAAATGTTTGTAAATAATGAAAAAATCGAGTTATGTGATACAATGTACCTACAATAAACGATATTATAAAAAATACAATAAATGACATATTATTTAATATATAGATCAACACTACATTAATGTTAAAGATTATTATTATTATTATTATTTAGTTTATTGTATTTGCCTTCCGGCTTTACAAGGCGTTTTTGCAGGAAACGTTCCCAAAACCTTTACAATCTTTCCTTTAACCCCTATCAAACCTGGCCATTGGGCGACCTCACAACCTGGTACCCATTCCATCCCTTACTCTTCCTTATTCCCTCCGGCCCCCTCCTCTGCCTCCCCTGTTCCTTCACTCTCCCGGCTCCATCCTTCCTGCCAAATCCCCTTCCTTATTTCGCACCTCCCTCTTCCTTCTCTCCCTCCTTTTCTACTCCTCTCCGTCTGTTTCTCCTCTCCCATCCGCCATTTCCCCTTCTATCTCGCCGCTCTTCTACTTCCTGTCTCTTCCTCTCTCCGATCTTATCTCCCTGCATCAGAAAAATCAAAAGCGAAAACAACACAGGACATAACAGAACAAAACAGGACAAAACACAACAAGCGGAAGTCATCTCTCCCTCCTAAGCCCTCTCTCCCTCCTTATCATCTCAAATCCGTTTTCCTTTTTTTCAATCTATCTTCTGTTTTCCTACTTCTCTCTCTTCTTCTCTCATCCTTCCTTTCTAATCTCTCAATCTCACTCCTCTCCCTCCTCTCCCTTCATCTCAATTTTATCCTTTCTCCTTCTTCGGCATCTCTAAACTGTTTTCCCTCTTCTTTTCTTCTGGTCCTTCCTTCCTTTAGCTCTCCTTTCCTATCATTCTCTTTTCCTACTCTTTCTGGACTGCCTCTCCTCCCTACCTCCTTCATGGCTCTTCCTTTCTCCGCTTCTTCCTTTCTAGAAACTATTTCCTTCCTTCCTTTCGGCTATCCCCTTCTTCTTCTCTTCCTCTTTCCTCCCGCTGTTGCTCTCCTCTTCTTCATTCTCCGCCAATTCTCTTTCTCCTTTACCCCCTCCTCCATCTACCCTCTTCCTCATCCCACTTGATCCCCCTTCCATCTATCCACAGCCTCCTATTTGTCATTATTGCTGATCTTCCCTTCATTCTTTCTTCCTTCGCTTTCCCTACCAATCTGTGTCTATACGCTTTTTCCTCCATCGTCAACTCCTCATCCACCCCTACTTCCCATCTTCTCCAAATCTCCTTGCTCTTTCTTATAATATCTTCCTTGTCTTCCTCTTCTTCGAACACAAATAGAACTTCCTTCTTTCCCTCCCCTAATGTTTCCACTACTCTTCTTACCGACACCCTTCTTTCAAGTAACTTCTCCATGATCATATTCAATATTTTCCTCCTTTCCTGTGGACCATCTCCTATTATCCTTTTCCATATTAGGCTTCTCTTCCTTTTCTCGCTTCTCTCCCTCTCTTCCCTTCCCTCTCTTTGCTCCTTCTGTCTCTCCCTCCTCTCTCTTCTCCTTTTCACTTCCTCTGCTCTACTTTCCACCTTCCTCCACAGCTTGTCCTTCTCTGTCACCTGCTTCTCTTCTTTTTCTCTCTCCATCTCCTCTTCCTTCCTTCTTTCGTTCTTCCATTCTTCTTTGTTCTTCTCATTCGGCCCCGTGCTGCTCCTCCACACCCATTTACCCTTCGTCCTCCTCTCACTCTCATTCTCTATCCATCTTTTGACTTTTTCCTCTCTTTCAATTCCTATATCTACCTTCGCCTCCATTCCAGAGCTCGATTCCGTGGCTCTACTTCTCCTTCTCCCCACTCCATCCGGGCTTTGCGTCAATCCCTCCTCCTCTCTTCTCTCTTCCCCTTCACTTGATATCACCTCCCACCAATCTTTCTCTTCACATTCCTTGGCTCTTCTTTTCCCTCTGCATGCTTTGATCTTCCTCTCTTCACCCTCTTTTGTCCTGCCTTCCTCATCCTTTCTTCCTTCTTCCCGTTTCTCTTCCCCTTTCCTCGTCATTTCCACGTTCTTTTTCTCCTCTTCTACTGGGCTCTCTTCCATCCTCTCTGCCATTCTTTTCTCTTCCAGTAACCCTCGAATAAATTCTTTTATTTCTCTCACCATCTTATAAAATAATTCTTTCAATTCTCTCACCATCTCCTCAATCCGCTCCAGCCTTTCATCCATCCTTACCGTCCATGCTCTCACCTCTGTCATTTCCTGCTTCATTTCTTGCCTTTCCTGCCCTTCTCTCTTCATCTCTTTCTCCAATTCCTCCATCTTATCCTCCTGCTTCATCTTCGGGCCACCTTTCGGCATCTTTCTCTATTTGCGCACTCCAATTCACGCCCCTTGACAAACGTCTCTTCTCCTCCCTTTCCGTCTACCTTTCCGCTTCCTATTATCCTTATTTTCTACTATATTCTCTTCTCTATTCTGCAGCTACTCACTCGGCCTCTCACACGTATTCAGGTTTAAAGATTATTAAGAATTAGATGCAAAAGTTATCCGATGCAAAATTCGCCGTAGATGAAGTAGAAACATTTTTGTCGAAAATGTAAAGATATAAATGATCAAACAGAAAGTTTAGTAGAAGAAGACGGAATTGTTAGTAATGACTATAAAGCTGTTAAATTTTGGAATTGTGGAAAGAGAGAGCGTTACTCTTTCTTAACAGTAAAAACACATTCTAAAAAAGAGAAGAATATGCAGATATGCTGTATGTTTACGGCTACTGCGATGGTAATACCATTCACTGCTGCATTTGTGCGACATTTGTGAAGATGTGCAGAATTTTTAACAACACTTGTACAATGTCACTATCACAGTAACAATCAAATATCTCTGTTTTGGAAACCGTTTGAAATAGGACACTTGTTCATACGAACATTTTTGCCTAAAATGTCCGATACTATCACTTTTCAGAATAGTGATCGTTCCTCTTGGGGCACCCTGTTTAATGCAGATTAAAGTAGATTTAAAATTACATTCAGGCAAAACTTATTAATCACGAGCCTACACTGAGAAAAAAAATTAAATATATGCAAATGTGTAAATGCTTAATTGCAGAATATATGTATACTGAAAATTACAAATGTACATTATATTTACAAATATCACATAATAAATAATATCTCATTACTTGTGTTTTACTGTTCGTATTTGATCTGTCGATCTTCGCAAATTTCCCAACTGCAAACATGTAATAAATGGGAAGTGCCAGAATATTTAAGTACATTTTTGTTTCTTACCATCATTTTTTAATTGAACAGTTCTTCGTTGACACGTCACTCTTCTTCTTGAGTAGGGCTAATAATACATTAAAAACTTGCTTGATAATCTCATTATCTTATCAGGAGTTTGAATTTTGGATCTTATATATTTAATAATTATATTGGCCTTACATCTAACATTCTTATACAAAGTGTTATACTGTTTTTATTTTGTTATTACAATTTTTCTCTCTGGAATTTCTCTTTCTATTCTTATAAAAAATAATGAGAAACGTCAACATTCAACACGATTGCGACAATTAATTATGTTATAAAATATAAAAATAAACATAAATCTTACAACATGCCCGTCCTCCAGAACGATTAGAAAACTAGAGAAAGACTTGAAACTTGTTTTACATCTCTATCCGTGAAAAGAATCTAACATTGCACGCTTTATCGTCACATTTAATCATGCAACAATTCCCTCCCCTTTTTCTTCTCTTCCTCTCTCTTTTTCTTTTATAAATTCTTTTTCCTATTTTCTTAGACGGTATAATAAATATTTGAGATAGAGTTATTGCCTCACTATGCATATACATATATTCAAACGCTACTTTGTAGGATCCCGGTTTAAGAATTGCCAATTCAAATACTTGATATCCAAAGCGCGAAATCGTAAGATTGAAGTCGTGCGGTGAATTTAAATTCGTCGTCCTGCCGATCTTAAAGAATTACAAATAAGCATCGTAGGTTACTTAAGCTCTATGTATATATAATTGTATATATGACGTACCTATATACAGGGTGTCCTATTTTATTTTTGACGTGTAGTGTAACGAGAGGAGCATAATATCGTGACTTTGAATTGTCCTTGAGTGGAATTATTAAGGTAATTTAAAGGTCAACTATGTTTTGAAAAATAAAAGGAAGTATTTTTTATTGCAAAATCGGAAAGAGCGTTCATTTCACGTAAAAAAGTACTAGAACATTTTTGGTCTAAACTTATAATTTAAGAAGATAATGATAAAGTGAAACAGGATCGACCGATATGATATACAATAAATTTAGAGAAAATGCCATTTACTTTAAACGCAGTCTCAACCAAAGCTAGAACTACGCAATCACATAATTAAATTGATAATAATCATTAATCACACTAACATATCTACATCTTTTAAGAAATTAGAAATAAACAATATGAGAAATACAGGATAGGATACGGAATATATAAGATATGTTGCGAAAAATAACACCCCAGCCCAGCCATCAGGATTCGAACCTGGACCTTCCTCATTCCGTGATGGGTGTCTCAACCAATTTGACCACTGGGCATTGTGGTGATATTTATCGCAACAACCGGTTAATAACAGGAAGAACGTCTTTCTCCGACGACGTAACATAAACAATAAATAAGTGAAATACGACCGATATGATATACATAATACAATAAAATTCAGGAAAATGCCGTTAAACGGTCAGGACTGGATCTTGGTTGCCTCAAATATTATTTGCGTGAATTTTACATGCAATTCTTCGCTCTGGCAAATCACGCGTTGTTACTTACGGACTTGAAACGCAGTCTCAAGTAAAGCTAGAACTGCACAATTTTTTAAGTAACGGTGCGTTGTTTGCTAGGGCAAAGAATTGTACGTACATAAAGTACAAGATCCAGTCGTGACCGTTTGCGTTCTCCTTAATTTGATTGCTCTAAAAAACTTTGAGAGAATTCATAAATAACTTAATTATGGGAATTAAAATATTAATGATTTTTTTCAAACGTAGATCTGCAATTAACAAGTTAAGTGTGTATGGACAAATCTGTATTATATTGAAAAATAGTTGCATATCCGATACATATAAGCGTGAAACTGACACATTTTACAACATATGCTGTAGAGATTTTGGAGTATCTCTCCATACGCAACTGCGATAACAAATATTATTTTATTATATTAATTTTATAATATTACACATACACATGTTCTCTACAACAAATGTTTTCTATGTAACCAAATGTTCTCGGGGGGTTATTACTTCTTTTTTTAAAACTTTGTTTTATGTGAAAATCAATTTTATTAACGTTTTAATTTTATTTATACTATATTAAGAATAAGTAAAATGCACATTATATAGATGTTCATAACATTGTATAAATATTTAAAACGTATTATAAAAAAACTTCCTATTTTGGGCCCCTTGTGTCTAGTAATAAGTCGCATATTAATCGATATAGATACGGTATAATAGACTATAATGGAAAATGTGATATTTCTTTCTGAAAAGGCTGCTGGAAGCTGAAAATTGCTTAAGAAAAGTTAAGTTCTTCGATTCTAATGAAACAAAAATATTATTTGCCATTTCCCCACCATGTACTATTCCCACTTTACCCCATCCGCACATACGTCACCTACCACCCCCTCCTTCACACACTGGTAGAATACGATAATTACAGTCATTGACATCTTACCGCAAAAAATTCGATAACTTTGAAATATAGCTGACCCAAAGTAGATAAAATTAGAGTGTTTTGGAAAGGTCTCGAGAGGAGCTATAGGAATAAGCGATAAAAAATAAGTGGGTTTATTTAAAAAAATTGAGGTGATCTCGACCTGACCTTGGCGACGCCACCCAAAGTCAAACTCATAAGGCCAACAAATATATCTTTTGAAACCCCACAATTTCTGTCGAAAAAATTTCTTTATACAACATATTTTTCAAGATATTTTGCCGTCCCGGGATATTCTGTATAAGTATTATAATACACATATAAGTACTTCAAAAATTGGTATTTCAAAGTAGTTTATATTACCTGTTACTACTGTCACCACGGGGAGGTGCCCCAGACGTCGAGAAATCGAATGAAAAACATGTCATTTAGTACATTTTTCTAATGTTTCAAAGAGTGTATCTCAACGGCATCAACTTGTTAGAGTATTATGTCTGTGGAATATTTTTATCATCAAACAATATAATCTTTCCTTCTAGCTAAGTCTCGTCACTACATGCAAAGGACTCAAAACCTATGTATAAAAACGGGCAAGGTTCTTTCTTAATATAACAAGAAGAAAGAAACAATAAAGTTTAGGTATATAAAGAAAAAAAATTTATAACTTGCATATACATTAGGTATTAGAAATTAACAAGTAATATGTTTCAAAAGCAATAAGTTTCTATGTCATTTTTTATAATTTTTACTTGAACAATCAAGAGACATGGTAGTATCTTATACCAAGCTTACGCGCAATAAAGTTTACGTAGAATAGTGACTACATTTACACGTCGTCCATATAAGTGGAGATAAAGTCTCATATTTTTATGTTCCAGCAACGACTGAACCGATTGAGTTAAAACTAGTTTTAATCGATAGCTGTGATTTAAATTGTATCAGAATAATATTTTTAGTTTTCCTCTCCGTGTTCTATGAACGAAGCTATCGTAACGCTAAGTTTAATTATGTAAATTTTAACACTAGAAAAACCAACTCCGTTAAAATAATTTTAGATTTCTTGTTTTAAAGAACAATTCTACGGGGTAAAACCATCCCTCACATGTATAAAGCGGCTTTTTACTTTTTTTGTTATATCTTAAAAAATATTTGAGATATCAAAAAATGTTTTATACAAAATTGATTTATGATAAAAACACCTCTATTTAATTATATTAATATCTAATATTAAAAAAAATAATTTTTTTAAAAATTAGTTTTAAATTTTATAAAATTATTAAAGTTATTAAAAGTTATTAAAATTTAATCATAAATTTTTGAAAAAATTATATTTAAATTTTTAATTGTTTAAAATTGAGTTAATTACCAAAATTATTTTTAGAACTAATTCTAGAGCATAGAGCTCTTCTTCTTTTAGAACTGCGGAAAATCATTAGCACGAAACATTTTTACTAATAAGAGTGCCGCACTAAATGCAACTGTAAAAGAAATGTTTTAAAAATATTAAACGGTTGAAACTGTAAAAATAATTTTAAAACATAAAACTCTTATAGAATTGTCGAAAACTACCTTTAGAATTGCAGAAAATCATTAACACAACACATTTTTACTATGAGTGTCGTGCTAAATGTAATTTTCAAAAATTATTCAAGAACTTATATTAATATCTAATATTAAAAAAAATAAATTTTTTTAAAATTATTTTTAAATTTTATAAAATTATTAGTTATTAAAAGTTATTAAAATTTAATCTATAATTTAATCTACAATATCAGCAATAAATTTTTGAAAAAATTATATTTAAATTTTTAATTGTTTAAAATTGAGTTACTTACCAGAATTCTTTTCAGAACTGATTCTAGAGCATAGAGTTCTTCTTCTTTTAGAACTGCGGAAAATCATTAGCACGACACATTTTTACTAATAAGAGTGCCGTACTAAATGCAACCGTAAAAAAAATGTTTTAATACCCATATAGAGTTAATCACCGAAACTCTTTTTACTCCCGACTGCTGCCAACCGAAGGTTGGAAAAAAACGAGGGAGTATGCGTTTCACCGAGGCCGGATCGGTTGTTACCAAAGATCTCCGCAACTACAATATATTAGCTTATCAACTTTTTGCCATCGACTTCTCATTAATCAAGCTTGGTTTAAAGAGTATAATTACCACTAATTATGCTGTTAATAAATAAAAGTATTTTCGGTCAACATGATCTCTGATTGGTTATGAGTCTAGTTGTCTACACGTTCGTTGATTGGATGTCGGATGCAACTACGATCTAAATTGACTAACCAATGAGATTCTTGTAAGCAGGAAACTTTAGTGACTTATACATATATGTCACATTTGGCCACAGAAATCTGTGATTTAGCGGTTAGTTAGATTCAAGATTAAGTTTGTTAATAGAGGCAGAGAGAAGGCTACTCTCTGATAGAGGTTAAATCTCTATAAAATTAAATAAATAGTGTGAGATAAACAGTAATACACTGCCTAATACAAGTTTGTTTATCGTGTTATTTCCCTGCAAATACCATTGTTGTATTTTATAAATACAGGGTGTCAGGTAATAATTACTGACGTGTGTGAAGTTGGCCCCGCACTTTTCGAATTTTGTATTATTCTTAATTGTGCTGCATTGTGCTACGTTTGTGCTGATTTGTGCCGCAAACCGCAACTCCGTAACTCAAAGCGTATTCCAGAAAAAATACAAAAACAAAATTTTTGATAGCCCCGCACTTTTCAAATTTTGAGTTTTTCTTTATTGTGCCGTATTGTGCTATGTTTGTGCTGATTTTTGCCGCAAACGAGAGATCGATAACTTTAATAATAATTAAAAAAAAAAAATAAAAACAAAATTATACTACCCCGCACTTTTGCCAAAACAAACGCCATTTTTTTAAATAAATAGGTAATGATTTGTGCCACGTTGTGCCGTTGGAAAAAAGTCGATATCTCCTTTCCTTTAGAAGATAAAAAATGTTGAATCTAAAACACAAAATAACAAATAACTATTTCTGCAACACATTTATCGAACTTCTACGAGCAGTGCTGAGTTGTGCTAACGGAGAGCATCAAGAAAAAGGCGAAAGAAGTATCCAAAGTTGCAGGGATTGAAAAAAATTAGTCAAAAAGGATGGGTGTTGAGAAAAATTTTACATTTTTGAATTTTTTAAAGTTGTGCCGGATTGTGCTAAGCGAGTACATTAACATTTCTTAATGACAAAATGTCCTCCGACCGTTAGTTTTCGCAGCACAACTATCTGAAAGAAAGAGTTTTTAGGAATTACGATTTTTAGAACGCTATATTTTCTGAACCGTGAGAGGGAATGGAATTCTGCGAGTTGTGCTGAGTTGTTCTAGTCTAGGACAACAAGAAAACTACAATAAAAGTACCGAAAGTTGCAGGGGTTGAAAAGAAATT
This sequence comes from Leptothorax acervorum, assembly GCA_035220615.1. Lineage (NCBI taxonomy): Eukaryota > Metazoa > Arthropoda > Insecta > Hymenoptera > Formicidae > Leptothorax > Leptothorax acervorum. The sequence continues at coordinate 62,996 of JASTWQ010000687.1, read as the reverse complement.
AATCAAAGGGAATGGGGGTGAGAACAAAATTTTACATTTTTGTATTTTTTAAAATTGTGTTGGATTGTGCTAAGGGAGTACATAAACTTTTCCTAATGACAAAATGTCCTTCGACCGTTAGTTTTCACAGCACAACTATCTAAAGGAAAGAGTTCTTAAGAAATACGATTTTCAGATCGCTATATCTTCTGAACCGTGACAGGGAATGGAATTTTGCGAGATGTGCTGAGTTGTGCTACTAAAAATCTGCGAGACACATGCATAAAGGTATAGATTATAGCTTCATGGTCGATAAAATTTATAATTAAGTGTTAGGGGTGAGAAGAAAATTTGACATTTTTTAATTTGGAAGAGTTGTGCCCGGTTTTACCAGAATAGCACAACAATTGTTTTGAATAGTAGAAAGGCGTCAGATAAACAGTTCTCGCAGTACAGGTACTCCTAGAGACGTAGGTGTTTAGAAAAGTATATAAGAACCGAAACACAATCGCGTAACATTCGAACTGTAATAGATGATCGAATTCTGCTAATTGTGCTAAGTTATGTTATTTGAAAGTAACAAGAGGTGGACGAAAAACGTGCTGAAAAAATTGAAGTGATTCAAACTCAACTAAAAAGGAAGAGAAGTAAAATAGTTTGAATTGTGTGTGTCTTATTGTTCTAAACAAATGCACAACTATTTTTCCCAATAATAAAATGTTGTTAGTAAATTTGTGTTAAGTCAACTTTAATAAAATGTTAGAAACGTATGTTTTTGAACTGTAATAAAATATGTCTTTCTATATAACTATTTATTACAGTTCAAAAACATACGTTTCTAACATTTTATTAAAGTTGACTTAACATAAATTTACTAACAATATTTTATTATTGGGAAAAATAGTTGTGCATTTGTTTAGCACAATAAGACACACACAATTCAAACTATTTTACTTCTCATCCTTTTTAGTTCAGTTTGAATCATTTCAATTTTCTCAGCACGTTTTTCGTCCACCTCTTGTTACTTTCAAATAACATAACTTAGCACAATTAGCAGAATTCGATCATCTATTACAGTTCGAATGTTACGCGATTGCGTTTCGGTTCTTATATAATTTTTCTAAACACCTACGTCTCTACGAGTACCTGTACTGAGAGAACTGTTTATCTGACGCCTTTCTACTATTCAAAACAATTGTTGTGTTATTCTGGTACAACCCGGCACAACTCTTCCAAATTAAAAAATGTCAAATTTTCTTCTCACCCTCCACCCTTTTGACTAATTTTTTTTAACCCCTGCAAATTTCGGTACTTTTACGGCAGTTCTCTTGTTGTCCTCGACTAGCACAACTCGTAGAATTACATTCTCTGTCACGGTTCAGAAGATATAACGCTCTGAAAATCGTAATTCCTAAAAACTTTTTTATTTAGATAGTTGTGCTGCAAAAACTAACAATCGGAGGACATTTTGTCATAAAATATTAATGTACTTGCTCAGCACAATTCGGCACAACTTTAAAAAATTCAAAAATGTAAAATTTTTCTCAATACCCACCCTTTTTGACTAATTTTTTTCAACCCCTGCAACTTTGGATACTCTTTTCGCCTTTTTTTTTGTTGCCCTCCGTTAGCACAATTCAGCACAGCTTGTAGAAGTTCGATAAATGTGTTGATAGTTATTTGTTATTTTGTGTTTAAGATTCAACATTTTTTATCTTCTAAAGGAAAGGAGTTATCGACTTTTTTCCAACGGCACAACGTGGCACAAATCATTACCTACTTATTTAAAAAAAATGGCGTTTGTTTCGGCAAAAGTGCGGGGCTAGTATAATTTTGTTTTTATTTTTTTTCTTAATTATTATTAAAGTTATTGATCTCTCGTTTGCGGCAAAAATCAACACAAACATAGCACAATACGGCACAATAAAGAAAAACTCAAAAATTGAAAAGTGCGGGGCTATAAAAAATTTTGTCTTTGTTTTTTTTCTGGAACACGCTTTGAGTTACGGAGTTGCGGTTTGCGGCACAAATCAGCACAAACGTAGCACAATTAAGAAGAATACAAAACTCGAAAAGTGCGGGGCCAACTTCACATACGTGAATTACTGCTCGTGGGCAGCTGGAGGATAGAACTGACAATGAATCGGAATGTCTTTTATTGTTTTGTAAGTATCTAAATAATTAATTAATGAGAAATTATTATTAATAAAAATACGCGAATCAAGATGCATCCGTGCGATTCGACGAAAATAAGTACCTTAACGTTTGTATTGCTAGGCACGCGGCGAGGCATTGGGAGAAACGCTATGTTAATAATAAAAGTTATTAACTATATATGAGTAACATTCGTGCATATAGTATATAGCCATTATAGCTTATACTTTATAAAGCTCTCCTTGAAATATTTCGTCACGTGCATAGCTACGTAAACGCTGGGTTATTCCTTGTCAAATCGCGCGGACGCACACTGATTTACTTATCTTTATTAATTTTTAATTAATTATTGAGAAACGTACAATACTAAACTAAAGTAAAGGACTTCTTGATTCAGTTTAATCCGCTCTCTCTGCCTGAGAGAAATGGTTCGCTTATTACCTGGTATCCTGTATATACAACAAATATACATATAGTATAATATATTATATGTATACTATGTATATTATTTAAAACATAAAATTACGTCAGAAATGTTGATTACTTAATAAGTATACAAATCATTAAAAATACTAAAAATTTAAGGTAGAGGAAATTACTTATGCCATAATTGATCTCATACTATTGTAGATAAGATTTAAATTATGTATATGCTTTGCAGAAACATATTTTATAATATATAAGTAGTTGAAAATATGTTAGATACAATCTATCAATTATGGCACAAGTAATTTCCTCTACCTTAAATTTTTAGCATTTTTAATAATTTTTATATTATTATTTATTAAGTAATCAACATTTCGAAAGTAATTTTATGTTTTAAATAAATTAATGTTATAAAATAACATTTAAACACAATTTATAAAGTAATTTTTATACAAAACAAGTATATGAATTTAAAATCGTACTTTTAAAAGTATGAAATAAATAAGTAATTAAAATCTTTCGACTACAGCAAAAAGATAAAAAAAACAAAAATTATAATAATAAACAAAGAACAAAAAATTACTTACAATTAGTAAAAAAAAGTTTAAAGAAAATTAAAAAATTAAAAAACTAACAAAAATTATTTTAATAAAAACAAAAACAGAAACTTAAAAATTAATTGGTAAAAAAGTTACTTTTTTAAGAAAAACTAGAACATTACAAGCGCGCGCTGCGCGCACGCCATTTAGTTTTTTTACAATTTATATCACAAAATACTACAAAGTACGCGCTTAAATGTGAAAAAAACACAATACTACATTATAGCTTGAATGTACACGCGAGCGCCATTTACTCTTTAACACTGTACATTTTTAATAATCTATGCACACATATATAATTATATATGTCAAAAAACTATCCTTATATGAAAATTTACGATCTTAATTTACGATTTGTATCTCAAAATTTGCGGAAGTTAGAGCTACCACATTTCTCAAAAAATTTAAAATTTTATAAAAAATAAACCTTTTTACCGATTATTGTTAAATTCAATACCAACTTTTCCTTAATAATTTTCTACATTTATAAGAAAAAATTGAACCCGATATCTTAAGAATTACGGAAGTTAGAGCAACCACAACACTTCTAATACCACACACACACACACATACACACACAAACACGACATTAAAAAAAATGCGATTTTTCGACGTTTTAGAACTTTAACTTTTTGATAAATGTTTGCCTACTGACCTTTTATCAATTTGCAAATTTTTAAAACTTACTTCGAAAGCTTTCAAAACACTATAATAAATTACTTCTTCATTAAGTACTGGTCAAGTTATGAAGCTTGAAGATTACAGTTATATATGTACGGAAACAATTCATAACTTGAAAAGTACTTAATGAAGAAATAATTTATTAGTGTTTTGGAAAGCTCTCGAAGTAAGCTATAAGAATATGCAATAAAAAATAGGGGTTTCAATTGAAGAAATTGAAAAGGGATAGCTTATGTCACCCATAAACAAAAATTTAAGAAACAAAAGAATTTATAAGAAATTTAGAAATGCTTTAAAATAAAGAATCTTAATTCATTAAATTAAAACCCCTATTTATTACTGCAGATTCTTGTAGCTTACTTTGAGAGCTTTCCAAAACACTATAATACATTATTTTTTCATTAAACACTTTTCAAATTATGAGGTGTTTCTATACATATATAACTGAAAACTTCAAGTTTCCTAACTCGCTCAGGGCCTGAATTTATAAACCTTCTTTATATTTTTAATAATTAAAATGTAAAAAAAACAAATTTCTTTATTGTATGAGAGATTCTCTTAAATTTTATTTACGGATGTTCGGGCATTACGACTAAAATTCTTTAAATCCAAATAAATTTTGTAGATTTTATCATAAAAAAAATTCTGTCAAAGTTTATGGCTGTTTAGGAAGCTTGTTGTTGAGAAATTAAATAATAAATTTACACGTAGTCTTATGGAAATTGGGGAAAAATTATTATATCTCAGTAAAAAATAATGAAAAAAATATGAAATTTTGCAAGCAGAACGAGTAAGACTACATAATTATCTATACCAATTTTTAGTTTTATTAGGAGACTTGTTTTTTTTTAATTTTATACTGTTTCCGAAAAATTTTTCGGTTAGATTAAGTTAGCCGAAAAGTACGCTTAATACATACTCAATACGTACTTACATACGCTCAATTACAGATGAGGAGACTATGATGTACTCGTACATACACGCACACTATCGAAAATGCCATGCAATATTGTCAAATTCAAAAAGTGATTTAACTTTAAAACCAAATTAAATTTCTTAAAATCGACGTAACTGGCAATCACTCCTGACGGTCACAATCGTCAGGACACTTTAAACCGAGATTCCGGTCCTTCTATCTAAACGCTTAAATTTAAGCATCCTAAATTAAAATAATTACATTTTTATTGCGAAAAATATTACCCCAGCCAGGGTTCGAACCTGGAATCTCCCGCATTCCGTTCGGGCGTCTTATCAATTCGACTACCGGGGCATGTGGTAATATTTATCGCAATAGTACATATAGCAATCATAAGATGGAACACCGATATTTTACGTCCACGGTGTATATACAAACGATGAAATACATTTACTTCCCCAGTGTATAAATAACCAAATTAAATTTCTTTACATCGACGTAACTGGCAATCACTCCTGACGGTCACAATTGTCAGGACATTTTAGACCGAGATTCCGGTCCTTCTATCTAAACGCTTAAATTTAAGCATCCGAAATTAAAATAATAAAATTTTTTTTTTTTTAGCTAGTCGAATTGGTAAGACGCCCGAACGGAATGCGGGAGATTCCATGTTCGAACCCGGGCTGGGGTAATATTTTTCGCAATAAAAATTTAATTATTTTAATTTAGGATGCTTAAATTTAAGCGTTCAGACAGAAGGATCGGAATCTCGGTCTAAAGTGTCCTGACGATTGTGACCGTCAGGAGTGATTTTCAGTTACGTCAATGTAAAAAAATTTAATATGGTTATTTATACACTGGCGAAGTAAATGTATTTCATTGTTTAACTTTAGAAACTGATTGTACATAAGAAACCTAACTTTCAGCAGGGAAAATATGCTTGTACCACCCGAACATCCTTAAAGTAAATAAACCAAAGCCAACATCTATCTGAAAGAACGTCTATCTGAATTATGCGATAAACGCAGTAAAGCTTATAACAATAAAAAACAGTGTGCAATTGGAAAATTGCACATTGTTTCCTCATAGTTTTTAAGTATGCAAATTAAGAAATTACACATTACTTCCTCACAATTTTAAAGTTTGCAAATTATAAATTTGCACATTGCTTAATCAACATTTTATCATTCGTTCATAAAGCTTCCTCTATGAGGAAGCCAAATTAATAAATACTATAATAATTATGCATCAAATAAAATACAAGCTTCCTTATAAGAGGAAGTTTTATGAGCGAAATAAAATGTTGATTAAACAATGTGCAAATTTATAATTTGCATACTTTAAAATTGTGAGGAAGTAATGTGCAATTTCCTAATTTGCATACTTTTTATATTAAAAATATTATGACAAAATTTAAAATATCTCAAAAAATTATTTACAAAAGAGAGCTTTATTATAGTGTTTTGGAAAGCTCTTCATGTGATCTTCAAACGACTATCCAAGGTCTTTGTCAATTATATCTCTGTATAAGCTACATATTTATCTACATATTTAGCTACACATTTATTAGCTATAATTCAGTATGATAGCGACAAGAAATCACGCGGTTTTTTCCAAAAACCTTGAAAATGTATGTTATCGCATTATAATTGTTTTTAAAGTAATCATTATCATAATTCTAATAGGAGGTAAGTGCTGATTACCCCGCGTGATTTCTTATCACTATCATACTCCTCGATGGAGGTAAGTGCTGATAACATAGAGGGAGGTAAGTGCTGATTACCCCGCGTGATTTCTTATCACTATCATACTCCTCGATAAAGGTAAGTGCTGATAACCCCCTCCCCGGCGTGACATCAGCCCCCTCGCCCGCGAGATCCACCCCGCCCCGCTTACCCCTCGCCCACATTTTATTTAGAAACGGTATACTATACCTACTATGTTACAATAAAAATTATTTATTTGCTCGAATCTGTAATGAAAAATGGGCCAAAATATCATTGACGCACTCGGGCGGTGATAAGAGCAGATCCCACACCTTCATTCGCGGATACGATCTTTTTTGAACATCCTGTATACCGTAGCGATGTAACGACACGTTTCCGACCCTAGGTCCATTTGCAAAAAATGATCCTTATGGTGCCCCCGACAATCTCTGAAAGTTTGTCGGTTAAATTTTCGAACACCCTGTATAATAAAATTGGTAATTTTATTAATTTTAATTTTTAATAATAATTTTAATCAATCGGAGATTACCAAGCTTAACATACATATTATAATAACATATGTATGTATTTGCATATTGATCATATATACATACACATATATATGTATAATAATCTTACTATAATTTTCATGAATTACATGTTAAGATTGTCTTTACGTAATTATGATAACCTGATGTTTGTTTAAGCTGTCAAAATTTCTGATTAATAAAAATTATTATTAAAATTAATAAAATTATCAATTTTTTATTATACATACAATTCTTAATTGTATAATACATATGTAAATACATATCTACATATATACATGTATATATACGTATATATTTACATACATACGTTTATATATAATTAATATAATAATAAATAATTAAAGGAAACGCCATAATCGGTCAGGACCATAATTAATATAATTAATGTCAATATAATTGAGATTATAATAACTTATAATTTAATTACTTCTGTTTTCTCTCTCTCTCTCTCTCTCTCTCTCTCTCTCTTTATGTATAATAATCTTCACATTTAATAAAAATTTAAAAAAAACAATACAATATTTAAAATGTTTCTTGTGTCTTATTCTTTAACATAAATCTCGAAAATAATAAATATATCAATCTAAATGTTTATATTCCAATTATTTTGTTTAAATTAGGTTAAAAAATTAATTCTAATAAAGTAAATATTTATAATAAAACAATTAGAAACACATTAAAGAGAAAAATGTATCTGAGTACTTACATAATTAAAAAAACAAATGTAATGAAATTGAATAATACTTTCAATTTTTCTTCAATATATATATTATATCATTGTATAAGCTACATATTTATTTACATATTTAGCTACACATTTATTAGCCGTAATTCAGCAAAAGAGAAAAAATATGTTACAATAAAAATTAACCACTTTAAATGAGAGACCTAATTAACAATAAAAAACAAGAAAATAATATTTGATATAAGAAAAATTACCTGCTTTAATTGAAAGGCTTATATTATTGAAGAAAAAAGAAAAGTTGAAAATAAGGAATATATCACCATTCATCATTACAAAATAAGATAATTTCGATGCATTCCTCCTCATATAACATTGTTATCCATTGAAATAAAAACCAGCCAGAAATTGTATAGCAGAAGATTGAATACATCAGCTTCGTACAAATGTCGCAATACCACGAGCTTATCTACACCATTTGACAACAATAATTAATAGAAAACCACATAATAATAATTACAATAATTTCAGATACTATATAAGAGTAATAAACATTACAAACCACTGAGAATAATCCAATTCAATTTAACTCCATTTCTTTGTCGTCGAAAAATGTACAACTTAACAAGCAATCTTCAAAACTCATTACATCTTAGATTCACGTATAACCATCGTATAGAACATTCATAATTTTCTGCTATTGAATACGTCAGCTTTATACAAATGTCGCAATATTACGAGCTTATCCACATCCTTTGTCAAAATAATAAATAGAAAATATCATACATAATAATAATTACAATAATTTCAGATACTAAAGAGAAGCAATACGCGTAAAATATTAATAAATTTTTGCTTGATAATGGTATTCTTTATACAGAGTGTCTAAGATTATTTCTACATCTCTTTTAAAATAAAGGAAAGTGACTTTTATCAAAAATTCCAAAAATTCTAAAGAATAAATTGGATATGCTCTATCGAATGGTAATATTTTTAACTTCCGGTTCCGACCAGAAATAGACTATCCAGACCGGAAGTTAAATTTTAAATGTAACGTACTTTTTATACAGATTCGGACTACACGTAAAAAAATAAGAAACTGTCTCAAATATTTTTTCTGAAAATGCTTCAATTAAACTTGAAATAACTTTAAGCGTAAGTGTGACAAAGGAATAAACTCTAACTGCTAGCGTGTAACCCAGGAGTCCCAGGACTTACCATGAAGGCATGGCAGACATCTGATCCCGTGTGCGCGTTTACGTGCATACATGCGTGCGTATGTACGTGTACGTGCATGTATGTATACAAAGTAATTTACTTTATAATACTGTAAAAATGAAACTATAAAAATATAATAATTTTGGAACAAAATGTATAATATCCGGCAAAGTATTGGCCTAAGTTATTCTAATACTTTTACACACGCAAAATAATGAGAAGATATAACTTACGCTAAAAAGAGTTATAATTTTATTTTTTTTTAATGGAATTGCATTTCACAAGTATATCGGCATGTAATACATATAGCGGAAAATGATAAATTACTGGAAAAATATGTTAAGAAAAAAGAGAAAATATAAAAGAGAGGGTTGAAGACAATAAAAAAATTGAGAAGAGGGATAAGAGAAGAAATAGGAAAAGTAAATGAACAAAGCTAGAAGAAAGAAAAACAAAAGAAAAAGAAAGGAGAGGAACGGAAGAATCGATACAAGATAAGAGAAAATTAAAGAAGGAGTTAGCGGATTTATAATGTATACTATAGGTAAACTAGAAATGACAGGAGTTAAAAAACAGATAGAATAATAAGAATCGTAATAAAAGGAGTAAGTTGGGAGTAGAACAAGAATAAAAGAATACATAAAAGACAACATAAAGATATAAAAATAAATGTAAAAAAAGCAAGTAAAATAAGGTTAAACAAAAATAAAAATATGGTGATAGTGGAGATAGACAGTTGAGAATAAAAAAGGGAGATAATAAACGAGAAGAAAGAATTGGAGACAGAAATTATAATACGAGATGTTTTAAAGAGGAAAGTAGGAAAGATACAGCGAAAATAAAGAGTTATTAAAAGAAGAAAGAGAAAAATGTGACAACAAAAAGATAAGATACAAGAAAATAAAAAGATATGATAGAACTATATAAAAGAAATGGTATTGATAAAACGAGAAAGAAGGAAAGCTGGAGGAGAAGAGAAAAGAGACAAAAAAATATGATTATAGAAAAAGTGAAGAGCAAGAGAAAGAGAACAAAAGAGGTCTAAATCTTTGTTTCTAAAATATAGCGAAGTTATTAAACAAATGCGAGGAAACATGGGACTATTTGGATGAATTCGATAAAACAGATTTAACAGAGATACACTGAGCAAAAAGTTATACTAATGGTAACAAAAAAATATAGTTGTCACAGATAGCCGTTTTTAAATGAATAATTTTGTTAAGATGGCAAAATGTAATAATTTTTTGGTTAGCCATCAAGCAAAATTTGGTAAATTTTTGAGTTAACTAAACAATATTATTTGGTTACTCATTTGGTTGTAGTAATTATAAAGTTGGGTTGTAGTTAGTAGTAGTAGTAGTAGTCTAGTGGGTGGTCTAGAGTCCCCGACGACACCTAAATCGATCTGATCCTTTAGATTGGGTTGTAGTTACAAAATAAATTTTTATTTAGTAATTTTAACAATATAATCTGTTATGGTCGCTGCATCCATAATAAGAAGGTTATGTAGGATTCTCTCATAAAGAGAGAAAGAACACACAAAAACCTCTAAACGGTCACTTTAGATGTTAGGCGTTTCTTATGTATCAATAATTAGTTTACAACTGCTTTCTATGTTTGTCCTTGCTTTGTTATTCTGCAGTGTCTAGAATAAATAAGTACTGACGAGGACGATCAAGCAAGTCGACAGGCAATAACCGACAGGCCGCCTAAACGCTTGCCGCGCGGTAAGAACTAAGAAGCCACGTGGTAGGCAATAATTATTCCCAATAATTATTGGCTACCACGTGGCTTCTCAGTTCTTACCGCGCGGCAAGCGTTTAGGCGGACTGTCGGTTATTGCCTGTCAACCTGCCTGTTCATCCTCGTTCCTCGTCACTCTCGTCAGTATTGTTGCGCCCGTGCTGAGACGCCCCGGACGCCCGGTGCATCGCGGCGAGTCGCGAAGCGTCCCTTAGCGATCAGCTGTTATCGATCGGTATTGATTTACCAAACGATTGTCGCAAATGTTACGCTCTCGACGGTCAGCGCCCGCGTCACTCCGCTCACACTAACATACACTCACGTTACTGGCACTTGCGGAAAATAATGCAACACGATTTGCACACAGAAAGGCTCGTTTATTCTAAGAACACACAGATACAGAACAAAGCTTGCTAGCCGTTGCGTCGCGTCCGCTCGAAACGGACGTTCCAAAACAATTCGACAATCGTTGGTAAATCAATACCGATCGATAACAGCTGGTCGCTAAGGAACGCTTCGCGAGGATTATTGTACATCATACAAAACAGTTTTCTATTATTAAAGAAATAATCAACAACATAATATCGGCGTGGTAACCAACGGTGTGTTTGATCACATATCAACAATTAGTTTTTGCGTCAGTAACAAAATTTTTGTTGTTTTAACAAAAGATTTCTCTCAGTGTAGATGGAGAGAGAGAAAGATAGGAGAAAATTAGAAAAAAGGTGCTAAATAAATATGAGAGGAACTTTATATACCGGCTTTATACCATCTTTTAAGAGGGCAGAAGAGGAAGGGTTAAAGGAGAAATTATCATGGAAAGTAAGAAATTACAGGATATAAAGACAAAGAAACGATGACTAAAAAAAAGCCAAAAGGAGTAATATACATATACAGGCTGGCCCACGTAGTGTTACAAGCCAATAACTTTAAAAATATTTGTCGAATCAAAAAGTTGTTTATGAGAAAGTTTTATGTATTCGAGGGGCCCTTCTGACTACGTAAACAAAGTCGCCCCCGGTTTTTTTTAAAGGGGGGCGGGGGTAACTTTATAATTTTAAATGGAACCCTCTATAAAATGTTGTATATTTGGATTCTACGGGCAAAAACAAGTAAATTTTATCTGAAACATTTGTTTGAAATGCTTTTGTCAACGGTTATAAGCATTAAAACTTTAAAATAGAGTGCATTCAAACTAATGATAAAACCATAAATTACAATAAATGAGATTTTTATAGTTTTTTTTCTACTTTATTAAATGTTGACCATTGGCATCTAAATACTTACTAAGGTTGGGTAGGTCACATCTTTGGACTATGTTTTTATGAGGGTATGTCAAAGAGAAAGTCATGTCTCAACCACCTACGATGAAAAAAGACTTAAAACGAAAAATACGGAAAGCTAGCGCTAGCGTGACTCCAGAAATGTTGTTTGGAATTAAGCCAAATATTGTAAAAGAAATTAATGAGTGTTTAGATGTTAATGGTCAACAGTTCAAGCACTTAATAATAAAGTAAAAACAGACAAAAGTACAACGCGGTTATCAGTGAGTAAGTTATCAATATAAAACGTTCTTTAATAAAAATTAAATACATAATTAACCATCAAATGTTTCGGCTTTACTTTGGGCCTTCTGTAACAATACGATATAAAGTAAAATAAAATGAAATAAAATATTCCCATTTTATGTTCTTGGATAAAACATGAGTACTTCTAGAATAATTAGTCTAAAAAAAGTATTTTTTTTACACGATGTTAAAAGGCCGAGTAAAATTACATCACTACAGACTAACAATTTTAGGTGTAGGAAAGTGGGCAGATATAATGCAGCGTTTTCGTATATATGTTATATCCTTTTTAATAAGATTTTCGTTTTTACAACGTAATCAGGGCACGTACAACCAGAAAGTACGAGATAGGTAGTAGCGTTCTCTATCAGGACAAAACTATGCAAAACTGTATACGGCACAGGAGTGCCGCCTTTGTATTATTTCCAACAAACTGTAACATGATAAAACATAACTGAGAATTAAAAATTAATCAAAGACAGATAGAATAATAGAATAAAGTAAACTCATTTAACTCATCCAACGAGTCCAGAAACCACAAGAGTAAAAGTAAAACTCAGGTAAAACTGAAAATGGTAAATCATATTGTAGATAAAATTAAGTTAATTTTAAAGAAATCAAAAAATATTCGTGAAATAAAATAAATAAAATTATCAAATTGTCAAATAGTAACTGATTGTGAAATAAAGAAGTAACACAAGTAACAAAATAAAATTAATATTATGGATATATATATAGTTCAAAACATTGTAGTTCAATTAATGTGAAAACAACGAGGAATTTAAAAATAATAACTAAAGAATGAAATTAAAAAATTAAAAATAATACATAAAATAAATATAACACATTAAAAAATAAAAGTAAAAAATTAAGTACAAGGGTACAATTAAATACAAAATAAGCACGATTTATATTATAATTCATTTATGATTGAAATTTATGCACATATGTATGCAGATATTCTGTGTGCCCGCTTGTAAATTAAAAATATTTTTCTGAAGTTTTCGGAAATCCCCTGTTTTGATCAGAATTATTTGTTGTTTAGAATCTTTACAATCTCCCAATCAAAATAATTATTTAAATTATGTCTGTGTTCAGTAATAAAAAAATACGTATACATTTGCGGATATGTAATTCTAAAATTCTAGTGTTCAGTTGTCTCATAATTTATTCCACATAAGATGTAACGAATGTCACAATCTCTGCTGGAAATCTTATAAACTACATTATTTTAGTTGATTAGGAGAGTGTTCTTATATACCTTGAGCTTCAAGGACAAGGATCTTTAAGTTTGTTAAAACTGAAGAAGAATAATCTAACGTCTAAATCCTTGATGATGTTTATGGCACGGAGATATTTCGAGAGAAATCCCGAATTGGCCAATTTTCACTTATTAAAAAAAAAGCCGAAATAAAATGCTATTACAATTTAATTGCGACATAAGACAGTTCTAGCGGCGTTGGTAATTGATATCGGATATTGTTACATTGGTAATAGTAAATCAATACTGCACGTATTAATTTATTTGAAATAATTCGTATTTCTTGTAAATTACATGATGGTATATAAATTTGTAATTATATAATAGTTATAGTTATAGTTGAAAATATTAAGTAAGAGTGAGAGTGAGAGAGAGAGAGAGTGTGTGTGTGCGTGTGTGTGAGAGTGTGAGCGAAAGTAAAAATAAGAATAAAAATGAGAATAATAATGAGAATGAGAATGAGAATGAGAATGAGAATGAGAAAAAGGAAAAAGAAAAGAAAGAGAAGAAAAAAAAGAAAAATGAGAAGGAGAATGACAAGGAGAACGAAAGTAAAAATAAAAATTAAAATGAGAAGGAAAAAGAGAAGAAAAAGGAGAAAATGAATGATAATGAGAGTGAAAGTGGAGTGAGCGTATAAGTAAGAGAAAGAAAGAAGATCAGAAAAGGAGAGTTTAACGGGAAGGTTCTGTGATATTCAATGAGGAGGAGGATGAAGAGAAAGAATAGGAACAGAAAAGGAAAAGAAGAAAGGAGAAGCTGTAAGAAAAAAAGAGCGCAGAAGTTCTAGTGAGAAATAAAAGAAGAGAATGAGAATGCAGAATGAGAAGGAATAGAGGAAGAAGGAGGTGAAGAAACGATAAAGAGCAAAAAATACGATATAACGCAGCTTTTATATGTATACCTATGTCATATTAGATATTTATAAAACCAAATAACACTTTTTTATTTTGCCAGTAATAATTAACAAATTAAAAATTCAATCGACCTTAACTGGCAATCGTCATGACAATCCGACCATTGATTTTGGTGCGATTATCGTTAAGACATTTTCGACCATGGATTTTGATCCGTTGATGTACCTAATATAGATAATTTTTTTAATTTCAAGTTGCCACCTAACTAGCTGTATTTCAATCGTTTATTACGATGTGATCCTATAGCTAGAAAACTGCGCGCCTACTAGATTTGTCAGACTTACAACGCGACCCTAACTAGATTGGTTAAATTATTTGTCAAGACAATTCTACCACGGAAGCATTTGAAAAAACTGTAAAGAATTTATTTCGAAAAATCACATCAACGGATCAAAATTCATGGTCGAAAATTTCTTGACGATAATCGCACCAAAATCAATGGTTGAATTGTCATAATGATTGCCAAAGTCGATCAAATTTTTAATTTATTATTTATAAATACATTATTGTATACCATTAAAAGGGAAAAAAAATCTTCTAATTTTGTATATAAAAAAAATAAAATTATAGAAAAGTGAAATATTTTTCATATTTTTCATATTTAGTATATATTCTTCTGCATATACCATACATATATATATATATATACATACATATATAGGTAGATATATATTTACATAAGATATGAATTATTTTGTTAAGGATTTATTTTATAATGGCTTTTAACATTGTTAACTCTTTTAGCTTTTAATATTTATATATGTAGTATGTATAAATAAGGAAGACATCGCGATTTATGCAAAAAGAAGCTTATGGTTTTATGCAAAGACGCATCATCAAACGTACTGTCAAAATGGAAAATCGCTTCTATCCCTGAATGTCTGACATGTTTAAGGATGTAGGTGCATTTAAAATTTTTATTCTTTTTACATAAGGAGATTGTTTCCTGTACTTTTTCAGATATGTAATATGATTTCTGGATATGATTAAATATTAAAAAAGAAAGATTTAATATCTTTGTACCTTTGTACCTTTGTACTGCCTTTGTATTAGAATCAATAATGCGTCTGTGACCGTTTAAATCTTAGACAACAGTTTTCTATAAACTATAAAATTTTTATTAAATTCTATTTCCGATTCTATCTTAACATCTGCAAAACAACTACAAAAATATACTAAAGTGAATAAAACTATACATATATATGTATGTATATACCACGCTTTTTAAATATAAATATTAAATTACATTAATTGTAATTATAAAATAGTAATAGAATTGATATAAAAAGTGTATACAAATAATTTAAACGTTACGTAACCAACTTGAAACAAACGTCATGAAAAACGCAATAAAACACGAAGAAAAACAAATAGATTTAGATTTATTTTATTTTTAAAAATAACCTGCAGCAACCTACCGTATCGATATATTTTGATGCATTAATGACAGATTCTCTATATATAACCTTAATTTAAAATAGACAAAGAAAAAGAGGATAAATCATTGCGAGAGATGTGACGTTTGAAATATTCTCTTTTGTAAAATCATATTTGTTGTCCATTAGGCGTGTATGTGCGTGTATGTGTGTACTTTTTTCAGAAAAATCTTCTTTCAGAAATAAATTATAATTTAATTATTTAATTTAAAAATATTATTTTGTTTAGTCTCGAACAATCAAAATTGCAAATAAATTGACTTTTTTCAGTAAAAATTGAAAAATAATTTATTTGGAAAAAAGCATTGGTCAAAATGCGGCTAGTCATATATAACAAAAGAATAAAAGATAGGATGATTCGAATATGTTGATACACAGTGATAAAAAAAAAGAAAATGGAGATAGATAGTTTCGCGTGCATGCGCAACCACATCCTTCTCCTTAAGGATGTATTGGCTATACAATCTCAGCAAAAAGTGACATATATTGAGAACACTACAATTTTTGCATTTTTAACTTGTATTTAGATTCTATAAGGTCACTATTGGCTTTAACTACATAAAATTAAACCAATAAAATGTTTTTGATAACTGTTAATAAGATTTTACATACTCTTTATGCATATTCTTAGTTTTGCCGTTAAAAATGTCGGACGTGATTGTACGCTAAATCTGGCTTAAGAAAAAAAAATCGTAAATCTAAATAAAATAAGAAAAGTCATCAAAGAACAATGATTATAGTACAAAAAGTAAGAAAAAATTTGTTAAAGATGTATTTTATATATAAATTTTACAATCTTTGTAAGATATTATTTTAAAACATTCGACATTTGACATGTATTAGACGTGGCATAAAAACTTTTTTCTTTAGTTGGTAGCATTTTCTGCTTGAACGTATGCAAACGTATTCCACCGATTCTGAACGATTCTTGAAAAAAAAATATTTCCTATTAATCAATTATAATGTAGGATAATTAAAAGTATAAAGACATCTAAATGTATAATAAAATGTCAAAAGTATTCCATTGGAATGGCAAAGAAGCAGTATACAAGCAAGGTTAGCTTAACGTCAAAGTTACAACTAGAAACACGTGACGTTGTCACTCTTTTCAACGCTAACTTACTTCCGAAACCTTAAAACTGCTTAGTTTTTAATTAATATCTTTGTAACAAACTAATAAGTACATGTTTACTTTTTTCTAAATTGTTTAAGATCTTTAGCAATCAATTTTAAAAAGTTTTAAAAACCAGTCATTTTTTATATTATTTTTTTAGCAATTAAGTTTGATATGTCGCAGTTTTTCGCTAATCTCCATAAGAAATCATAGTAACTATTAATTACAATACTTTTTAAAGGAGCTTGTAAACCGTTTTGAAACTTAACATACATGTTCATGCCTAAAGTCTATCTTCTACGTAAATTTCATTATTGTCATCATACTTGTCATCATTTTCATGTATAGCCGATACAACCTTAATTGCTTAAAATAATTAATTTTTTAATTAAACAGTTTTACACAGTTGCAGTACTATTTGCCTTCTAATTTTTGGATCCTATAATATTTTATAACATTCTGTATATAGTTTCATTAAAGTGTATTTATTGATGTAAAATAAAAAATATTAATATAAAAGTATTTATTTATAATATATGAAGGTTATTTATATGACTTTTATATAAATATTATAACCATTAATTACTTTTTATTTTATATTTGATATAAAATAAAAGGTATTTCTCATTTACATTGAATTTAAAAACATCTTGGACAAGGATCTCTGTAGGTATTTGCTTTTATAGAATGTCTCACGAGAAGTTGCTGAAACTAATTAACTCTTATTCTGTAACACAATACGGATATCGGGAAAAATAAAATTGCGTTTAATAGAAAACATTTTGCACTTTTGTTTGAGTATATTATTCTGTATAATAAAAAATTTTTACTTAATTTTATTTGACGATGAGATACATTTACTTCGCCAGTGTATAAATAACCAAATTAAATTTTTCGACGAAACTGGCAATCACTCCTGACGGTCACAAACGTCAGGACTCTTTAGACCGAGAATCCGGTCCTTCTATCATAACGCTTAAAATTAAGCACCTAAATTAAGATGGAAAAATTCCCTCTCCCTTCCCTAATTAGGGAATATTATATCCCCCCAAGGACATTTCTAGCCAAATTCAATACCATCTATTCTTTAATAATACTCTATTTATTAAAATATATGCACCGGGCTCTAAAGTCCAATAAGCTGGCACCCAGAAGAGGATAAAGCCCGTAAAATTTTTATGAGTTATATAAAAATAAAAAAATGGTGCAAATTAGGAATTTGCACATTGCTTCCTCATAGTATTTAAGTGTGCAAATTAGAAATTTGCACATTGTTTCATCAACATTTTATTTTGTTCATAAAGCTTTTTCTATGAGAAAGCCAAATTAATAAATACTAATAATTATGCATCAACTAAAATACAAGCTTTCTCATAAGAGGAGCTTTATGAGCGAAATAAAATGTTGATAAAACAATGTATAAATTTCTAATTTGCACACTTAAAAGTGGTGAGCAAGTAATGTGCAAATTTCTAATTTGCACACTTTTTAAGAATTGATTTTTGTTCAAATAGTAACAGTGCACACTTCGAAATATGTATCATTAGAATGTTGACTTTTGCTACTTTTTATAAAATTAAATAAAATTTTTGAAACCCTACAAAATTTTTTATGGAACGTTTTTCAAGAAAATGTGCATTTTTCCAAAAAACCGCCTAATATTGGAGCTCTGTTACATTTTGTATATATTCCAGAATAATAAATCCATGTACAAATGTTTTTTTTTCCTTTTTCGCAATTATAGTTTTAAAGATTGGTTAACTTTTTTTTAGCGAGCAAAATGAAAATAACAAGAGAATTTTGTTTATTACCAAAGTGAGCTTAAAAAACCTCTTTTTAATGCAACTTTCTTTATCGATCGCCGTAAATAAATTGAGATCTACATTGATATTTACTAAAAATTGAATTATTCTCTTTTTCGAAACATTTTTATTTTAGAATTGTAAGGAATTGATAATAGAAAAAAAACTCGTTTTCCAATTTTACGTAACACTAAATGATTTAATAATCTTTTCTTCTACTATGACTACATGCTCGCGATTACTCGGCCGTCTTGTCACGTTACCAGCCAACGACCGTTTTCCAAATCGGTTAGGTCACAGAGATAAATATACTTGTCAATCCGTGGGCTTGTAAACAAATTAAAGTCTAATGATGTTCTTGCACAACAAGAATGTTAGAATAAATAGTTTAGAATGTTTTAGAATAATATACTTTTAATATACTTTTAAGGTACCTAATATACTTTTAAGGTACCTAATATACTTTTAATATACTTTTAAGGTACCTAATATAATTTTGGATTAGAATAATTTAAAAGATATCAAAATATTTTAATACGATCAAATGATAAGTTTGGAATTTAGACGACTCTGTTTATGAAATTAGCTGCTCTGAGTAAATTGCCAATGTCTTGTGATGTGCTGTTTTGCGGAGATAAAATCGTCTTTCTCAATGTACTTCAAAACATCGATAAAATCACGAGGACCAACGAGAACGGAACTGAATACAGGGTTGAATTTCCGATAGCGGGAGACGATACACAGCACGCTCTTACTCTTCCATGCCGTGTATTTGCAAGAAAAGGTTTCTCGAGTTTATTCAACGAGATGACCCGTAAATCCTCTTACTGAACGTAGTACCGTACATCCGGTTCAATCATTTTAATCTCGTAACTCTATACCTGGGACGAAACCTTAAGCGTTTGAAAATTGTGTGTATGTGTGTGTGTATGTGTGTGCGCGCGCGCGTGTTCCTCGCACGTGTTGCAACAGCAAGTATCACTTGGTGAGCTATTAAACTCTTGCTCTTGCTTTTCATCCTAACGCGAAACCTTTCTCGCTGTTGAAGATTCTTTGTAATATGGGAAGCTTGAGTTTCATTCGGTGTCTTGATACACGCGTCGACACTATTAAAACCGCGTTGAAACAAGAAACCCACAATGGCAAAAATAATCTCTATGATTAGTTGCTTCACTCCTGACAATTATTTTATTGCTTTATAGCTACTTTTAATATTTCTTTCTACAAATACGTTATAAAAACATTTGGTTCAATATGCTTTTGTAATAAAAAGGGTTCGATTTTTTTATTTAATTTGTTTTATTTTAGTCCGATTTTTTTTTCTATACCTTATTACGATACGCTAGCGAAATAAGTAGGATAATAAAAAATACTAGACAGCACTACTGTTTATATAACTTAATAAAAAAATAGATAATACTCCTTTTTCTCCTTTTTCAATAAAATATGTGTAATGAAAGCGAAGTATTGAAATTGAAAAATATTTTTTTCAGTGAAACATTATAACGATTAGTAATAAATCTGATTTCTGAGGAAATAGTTCTATTAAAGAATTAAAATAAAGCCTTTTTACACAAACTTTCAAATTAACTATAAATAGTGTGTCAAAGAAATATATTGCAATTCTAATATGTGATTATGCTAATAGTGTGGATTATGCTAATAGTTTTACCAAATATTTAAATAGAAATAATTTTTTTAATCTGCATATATAGATATATAAACAGTTATTGAGAGAAAACGAATAATTAGTTACAAACCGTTTTTAATAGTATTATGCATGCTTCAATTGAATAAGAAAGTGCAATAAGGTATAAGTATTATTAAGATGAACAGTAATGTATACTCTCTAAAGTAGAATCAGTGTATTTCACTGAAAAATTAGTGATAAGTATAGCACTGAATTAATTCAGTGCTATACCTACCACTGGTTTTCAGTGACTTCCAGTGACAATACACTGATTCTACTTTAGAGGGTACATTATACATGATACTAGTCAAATGTACAATACATCAATTATATGTACCTACGATTAACTAATTTGAAGGCAATCAATAATGAAAACGGCATTTTAATATCAATATAACGTATGTATAAACAAACAATAATTTTTCTACAAATATACGATCTTGCTCAGATATTTTCGTTCGTGAATTTTCAAAAGAAATTCATAACAATGCAGTGATACGATTTGATTAGATTCGTGAGTTATTGTGAATGAAATGTCTATAGCATTAGCATTATAAAATATACTAGATTATTAAGTAACAATTTATTGTGTAGATGTAGTTGAAATTCAACTTTTTCTTGACGAACACAAACTTTTAAATACTATACAGGGTGTTCCAGACCTTACGTATAACCCGTTAATGACAGATTCCTGAGATTATTTGGAGGCAAAAATCCTAATGCCAAAATGTCGAGGCTGCTACAGTATTTGAACGGGAAAGGTTTATAGTTGACCAATTAGCTTGTCTAAATTTCGCGCGCTCAGGGATGTCGCATATCGAAACGGCTCTTCCACACTTCACTCAACTCGATAGAAATATTTGAAATTATTATTTATTTTATTGTTTTGTGCACTATTCTCAAGACTGACTTCCTAAATTGTTGTACGAAAACAGGATACATGTCGAATTGCAAAGTATTCATGTAAAGCGTGCCGCGGACAAATGACATTTAATTCTCATAATCGGTACAAAGTATGATGTGCTGCATAAAATGTTGATTAGGAAAAAAGATATTGATGAGAAAAAAATACTATAAATACTAACATTTTTGGAAATAAATTAAAAAATTGTTTTATTAATTTTTTTTGAAGAAGTACGTTTTCCAGAATGTAAACAAATAAATTATAATGTAGTTTTGCGCAAAGTTTGATTCGGCGTGCGCGATTGTGCATCCAATGTGGCGGTGGACATTTCGAACATCTTCTGTAATAGGTACATAATATTAATTTTTTGTTTAAACTTTTAATAAAAGTTAGCGCATCTTTTTTGCACTTGCTATGTGTAGAATTGCAAGACCACAATAATTCAAGATCGGTTTTCCATTCAATGACAGCCGATGTATTGTTCACAGTTTGGAAGACCACTTCTTCGTTCTGTATCGTACGAATGCAACGTTCAACGACAACATTAATTTGTCTGTTGGGCTCTAGAAAGTCTGTTTCTCGCACGCGATACAGCAATCGCAAAACTACATTATAATTCAAAAAAAGTAATAAAACAATTTTTTAAATTATTTCCAAACATGTTAGTATTTATAGTATTTTTTTCTCATCAATATCTTTTTTCCTAATCGACATTTTGTGCAGCACATCATACTTTGTACCGATTATGAGAATTAAATGTCATTTGTCCGCGGCACGCTTTACATGAATACTTTGCAATTCGACATGTATCCTGTTTTTGTACAACAATTTAGGAAGTCAGTCTTGAGAATAGTGCACAAAATAATAAAATAAATAATAATTTCAAATATTTCTATCAAGTTGAGTAAAGTGTGGAAGAGCCGTTTCGATATGCGACATCCCTGAGCGCGCAAAATTTAGACAAGCTAATTGGTCAACTATAAACCTTTCCCGTTCAAATACTGTAGCAGCCTCGACATTTTGGCATTAGGATTTTTGGCTCCAAATAATCTCAGGAATCTGTCATTAACGGGTTATACGTGAGGTCTGGAACATCCTGTATAAACAACAGTAAATATATAGTAAATATATATAGCTTTATGCTTTACATTGAATTTTACATAAACAAACAGCAAAGTTATATTTCTCTCATTATATATGTAAATTTTTAATTTATTTATAAAATTTTACTAATTTTTTAAAATTAAGTTTTTATTTACATTTAAACTTAATATATTAATATACAGTACTGGTCAAAAGTATTGCATCGCTTATGGAAAGAGAAGTCGTTACTTTAATGAAGAAGGACATAAATATTATAAAATCTTATTTTAATATACTGTTATTTTATGTTTTGATAGGAATACTTTGAGAAAAAACCAAGATTTCAATGACTTAATTTCATTTTTTAATTTTATTGTTCTAGTTTATTTATATGTCACATTACCCTGCAGTAACGGTCTAAATTACGAATTTAATTCTCTGGTTATTATCGCGTTGGAATTCAACTATTGTCGAAATATGAGATATCGCTATTGATGTTTATTGATACTGATCGATGTTCAGATGTCGCTTAGATCTTGCTAATCATTTTCACTTCCGACATCAATACGAAACGTTGCTCGCAATCGAGTCAAATAAAATATTTGTCCATCAAATTAAAAGTAGGTACGCGACGGTTTATTCTACTATACCTGCGTGGTTAACTATGCGTTTGCAATACAAATGCGTTTTTGTAAAATATTTTAATATATTACGAACAGGCATATACGATATATGTGATAGACATGTATATCATATAATATATACATATTGCAAGTGCACAGTAAAGCGTGTAAAAAAATTCGGATAATGAAGATGTGTTTAAAACCTTTTTTACTTTGTCTTAATTAATTTATTGCACAAAAATAAATAGTCACAATTATTAAAAGATGATGTATGCAGTAATGCAGTAACATAAATTGAATAATTTGATGAAAAATATCTTATATTTGAGGTTTTTGCGGTGTATATGTTACAGTTAAGGTGGTTCATGCATTTAGGTCAAATGTAGTTAGCCTGGAAAATGTGATATGAAATGAAAGGTTAACGTTCCTAGAGTGTGTCTGTAAAATTTCGGATTTTTTAACCGATTAGTTCCAGAGATATATGTCCGTAAACTTTGCCAATTTAACGCGCGGGGGTAGCCCCTATGCGAAAAACGAGGCTAAAGCGCTTATGCTGCAAAAATTGCAATACTTCAAAAATAGATGAACGAACCAAAAACTGACGAAACGATGCAATAAACATTAAAAGATTTTATATCAAGAACTGACGCCAACTTATAATCTCGTAAAAAAAAAAAACAAAGCTGAAAGACGTGCCAAGTAGGTTATACATAAAACAAATTTGTAATAAAAGTACGCAATAAAATTATCCAAAAGTATATGTAACAAAAGTTTAAAGGAATTAAATTATTCAAAAATTAACTGTTCTAAAATAAATATTAAATCAATGCAATAGGATTATAATGAAGAAGAAACTTGGCGTACCCGGGTCGCATTAAACATAACATGTTTTTTAACCGACGATCATAAATAATCTATTACGAACCTGGCAACATCATTATCTATAATGATTATATATTTATAAATATTATAAATCTTACATTACATATTATTTCCATATAAATTTATATCATGTCTATTTTTTTTATATTTCCACATCACAGATATTCCGTTAGTCATACGTTTATTATTTTTATATTTTCATATTTTAGCTATTATGTCATTGTTAATATAAAATATATATTATATTCACAGAAATGCAATTAATGCGACCTGAGCACGCCAAGTTTTTTCTTCATTGAAATCCAATTGCATTTATTCTATATCCATTTTAGAACAGTTAATGTTTTAATAATTCAATTCTTTTAAACTTTTGTTGCATATACTTTTGGATACTTTTATTGCGTACTTTTATTGTATATTTGTTTTATGTACTTGACACGTCTTTTTTACCATTATCCTTTTTTTGAGGAAGAAAAGATAAGGAACATTAAAAGCGAAGCGGAAACTTGGAAGTATATAAATAAATACAGGAAAACGAAAACTGAGGGGATAAGCGAGGAGATACAAATGAACTAGTGGAGAGACCATTTCACACATGGAAATGTTAGGAAGGACAAAGGAAAGAGTGGTGCTAGACATAGAAGACGAGGGAGAAGAGGATGGTACGAGGGTGGAGGTAACGGAGGGAGTCGAAGAAATATTGAGAGAAGAGGTGATTGAA
Source organism: Leptothorax acervorum (assembly GCA_035220615.1). Lineage (NCBI taxonomy): Eukaryota > Metazoa > Arthropoda > Insecta > Hymenoptera > Formicidae > Leptothorax > Leptothorax acervorum. The sequence continues at coordinate 38,340 of JASTWQ010000687.1, read as the reverse complement.
GTAATAAAGAAACTAAAGATGGGAAAGGCAACAGGAGAGGACGGGATTGAGAATGAGGCGTGGAAATTTATGCAAAAGTATGTAGGTGAAGAATTTCTGAAGTTAATCAACAGAATCTGGAAAGAAGAAAGCCTACCGGGGAGTTACGTTAATGAATACAGCGTACAAAATATATGCAAGTATCTTAAATGCGAGGCTGGAAAAGGAGGTAGAGAGTAATTTAAGGGAGGTGCAATTCGGGTTTAGAAAGAATAGAAGAACGATGGATGCAGTATGCACGGTAAACTATGTAGCAAATAAGGAGCTGAGTAAGAAGAGTGGAAAGGTTTTTGCATTCTTTGTTGATCTCAAGGCAGCTTTCGATAAAGTAGATAGAAGGAAATTGAATGAAACAATGAAGAAGATAGGAATTAAAGATAACCTGAGACGAAGAATAATGGAAACATACAAAGAAACGAAAAATGTTATAAAGATAAGGGATAAGAAGACAGGAATTTTGGACAGAAAAGCGACTAAGACAAGGATGCCCGTTGAACCCGAATCTATTCAATTTATACGTCATGGATTTAAAGGAAGGAATGGAAAAAGGACAAGCAGGAGGCCTTGTGATAGGGAAAAAAAAATTCTGGACAATATCATATGCAGACGACGTGGTGTTAATGGCGACGAGAGAGGCAGACTTGAAGGAAATGATGAGGAGGTTCAAGAGGTATTTGGAAAGGAAGGGTTTGAGTCTGAGTCCAGAGAAATCGAAAATAATGGTGTTCGGGAAAGCTAGGGGAAGAAGGAAGAAAAGGGAATGGAAATGGGGAGAAGAAGACATAGAGGAGGTCAAAGAAATAAAGTATCTGGGATATATACTACAGAAAAATTGGGGAGCGGAGAATCATATAAAATATAGGCTGAAGAAGGCTACAATAGCGATGAAAAGGACATGGAGCATAGGAGAGAGAATATTTAAAGAAGATTTTAGAAGAAGGATGAAGATGTTCGAGGCACTGGTAGAAAGCGTGGCATTATACGGAGCTAAAATATGGGGGTTGCTATACGAAAGTAGATTAGATGTGATAAAAAGAAAGTATGTTAAATGGATTTTAGGATTGGATAGAAGAACCCCGAATTATATAATATTAGAAAAAGCCAAAATAAAAGAAATAAAAGTGAGGGCAATAAGGAGAGCTGTGAGGTATGAGGAGAAGTCGAGAAAATAGTTCAAGCATGTATAAAGGATCTAGAGAAAAGCAAGCCAAGGGAAGAGGAAAGTAATTGGGAGAAGAAGAGAAGGGAGCTGATAGAGAGGGCAGGAATGGAGAAGGAGCAGCTGAGGAGAGAAATGGAGGCAGAGGACCAGGAGCGGCGGAGAATTTCGTAAAGAAAATAGAGGAAAAGGAGAAGGAGGAGAGACAGATAAAGATAAACGAGTCAAGATATAATAGTAAATATAAAGAGATTTTAACAGAGGAGTTACCAAAGTATTTACTAGGAAAGAAGAAAGAAGAAGATAGAATGTTGATAGCTAGATACAGATGCGGGAGTGAGGTGAAAGGCAGTCAACAATGGAGAGAGGAAGAGGATAGGAGATGCAGAATATGCCAAAAAGAAGAGGAGAACATAGAACATATACTAAAAGAATGTGAAGCGACAAAAAGCGAGATACAGTTAGAAGAATTTTTAGGAGAGGAAGGAAAAGGACTAGAAGTAATGAAATGGATAGAAAAGTTTAGAAAGGAGGCGGAGAAAAGGGACAGAATAGTGGGAGAGGAGTAAGAAGGGAAATTGAAAGACAGAAAGTTGAATTAGTTTGGGAGTTAGTTAGGATGATCTATAATATACAGGGTGAGTTTTTTAAATTAACACACCTAAATATCTCAAAAACGACGCATTTTAGAAAAAAAAGTTTTAGACAAAAGTTGTATGGTTTCAAGGGGGACACATGATAAAAATATGGACTTTACCTTGAGTAAACTCTTCAAGGTCAGATCTAGGTTACCTCAAATTTTTTCAATAAAACCCCCCATTTTTTATTACATATTCTTGTAGCTTACCTCGAGATCTTTCCAAAACACTACAATAAAGTATTTTTTTATTAAGTACTTTTTGAGTTCTTAAGGCTTGAAATTTATAGTACCGCCATCATTAGCATCACTCAAGGTGTATCCGTCGTCGTCCCTCTATTCTTTAAGAGACTATTCTGGACAATTAAACTTGTAACCACGTGTCACAACTCTTTTACAGTTCTATTCGGATCAGCTGGTATTTATACCGCGGTAATGGTTTTTATCATTATTATCGTATTTATCGATAAAAACATTGCTCCTTTGCAACCTCCACGCGGTACACCTTGGATAATGGTAATGCCGGCGGTACTATAAATTTCAAGCCTTAATAACTTAAAAAGTACTTAACCCTTAACTAGCACTATGGGGTGTAGGACACCCCAAATCCGAATTTTTCAACTTTAGGCATTTTTCTCGGTGGGTTAATGTATGAATTTCGCAACGGAGTGCCATATGTCGTTAGTTCGACTCACCAATGACACATTTCAATACGTTAGACCTGGCAGAAATCATCAGTGTCCTTCCAAACAAAATTCGAATCAGACGTAAAAAATTGCTGGGGTGCTACACACCCCAAGTGCAGGTTACGTGATTTTGTATTGAAAAAAGTTTTTTTTATTTTACATTTGTAGTGACTCGACGCTGTTGTATGAACGTAAGTATCCCATAAAAAGTTGAAATAATTTTTTTCGTACAATAACCTAACCTAATTTCATGCTTAGATGGAGTGCGTTTTACGCAGTCGAACAATAAATTACAATAAATAACAATAAATGACAATAAATTATAATAACAATAATAACAATAATAATTATAACAATAATTATTATAACAATAATTATTATATGTATTATAATAACAATAATTATTATAACAATAAATAACAATAAAGTATAGTTTTGGAAAATATAAAGACTTTCTATGAAAATCTCTTACAGTAAAATTGATTATCCCTGACTTAAACATAAAATAAAAATGAGTTTTCTTATAAAAATCAAGATTTCGATTCAGAAAAAAGGGGCACAGGCGATCATGAAAATAAATACCTTTTTTGAAATACCCACTACAATCATAATTTTTTTCGTAAAGTACTCTATCTCAAGAACATCGTGTTAAAATTTTATCAAAAAATATTTATTTTTGACTGAGATATGATTTTTTTAGCAAAACAAGCCATTTTTCGTAACAAATTTTTTTCAAAAATTTTTTTGAAGCTTTAAAACTGAAAATTTCATACTTTAGACTAATGGGTCTCATTTTCAAATGTTTAATGTACGTACTTGATTTTTTTCAAGCCTATTGGAGCCTCCATTTCGCCGTACCGAACGTTCAAAGTGTGTGGGGGTGTACAACACCCCCGTGTGCAAGTAACGTTATTTCCCGGAGGTGTGCTAGTTAAGGGTTAATGAAAAAATACTTTATTATAGTGTTTTGGAAAAGTCTCGTGGTAAGCTACAGGAATATACAATAAAAAATAAGGGGTTTCATTGAAAAAATTTGAGGTGACCTTGACCTGACCTTTAAGAGGAAACTCAAGGTCAAGTCCATATTTTCATCATGTGTCCCCCTTGAAACCATACAACTTTTGTCTAAAAAATTTTTCTCTAAAATGCGCCTTTTTCGAGATATTTAGATGTGTCAATTTAAAGAACTCATCCTGATATGTATGTAAAATAGAAGGTTATATGTTTGCAAAATTTAAGTTATATGTTTGTAAATTTATGTAATGGTTGACGGAAGTCATCCTAAGCCGCAAGGCAAGGATTAAATAATTAATAAATAATAATAGTTTCTTGAACAATTTATAGTTAATCAACATAAATTATTTAATTTATCTCTTTACAGTATACACATAATAAAAATATGTGTGTATCAGTATCCATAAGCTAAATATGTATAATTGAGGATGGAGTCTTGAAGTTTTAACGAAATAGACTCCCTAAACGCACAAAAAGAGTAACGTAATTTGATATTTAATACAGCGTAATTTAATATTTTAGTTAATTATAAGTTAATTTTGCTTTAACGGAATCTCAATCTAAGTTTTCAAGTTATCAAGATATCTAAAGTTGATAATTAAAAAGTTAGGAATGCTTCTATCAAGCTTCTATCAAGCATCTAATCAAGTTTGTATTAATAATAAGTTAATGATATCTATAATGCAGATTCATAAATAAAATAAGTAAATTTAAGAAATCCGTGCTCGATAATTACTATAACCGGGGAATCTCACATAAAAATAGATTAATATATACAATAATATATTTTCTAAGACCGTAAATGATGTCATTTACAATCTTGTTAAATTGAATTATTTTATTTGTCTTTTATTTATATTTTGATAGAGCGTTAAATAATTTATGAGTTAAATTAAATAATACAAGTTTAGAATAACGAAAAGTATCATTAAATGTCAAATTTTTAAATTTATTTTTCTAAGAAATAAAGTGTATATGAAAAGAAACCTATTATATGTGATTTTAATTTATTTCGCTAACAATTAATATTTATATCTTAATTGTTCACTTGTACCACCTCTAATAATATTTATGGATTACCCTACATGTCTCACAGTAAGCATTCTACGTTTTGTCGATCGATCATTTAACAATATACATATATTGATCCCTAATTATAAGTTCTTTAAGATTCTAAATATTAATAATGTTTTTTTGTTACAGGTAATATGATTTGCATAATACTCACATATCACGTGCTGCTCTAATTGAACTCCTTGGTATGTCTTCAACAATGTAAGCTTCTATTTAATTATATCTTATCACTTCTCTTACAACATGCTATAATCTTGCGAAAATATGAATAAATTGCTTTCTTGCAAGACATATGAATTATTTCTTAACTGGAACAAGTCTTTTCATTATCTTTAGCATACGATACTTCTTATGTGACTTTATAAAGAAAATTTTATTAAATAGCTTATCATATTCCTCCACGATCAATTTAACATTCATGCTGTTCTCTTAATAAAGTTTTAAACTCTTCGTGTGAAGCGTGCGATAATATTTCATCGCGTAAAAATTAATTTTTGTTTAACGAATGAAGAGCTATGTCTTTCAATTACCTACTGCGGCAATTTCTCACGTAAAAACTATATCTAAAACTAAACATTTTTTTATTCAAGAGAAGTATCGTCTGACCTAAAACTAATCCAATATTTTTATTCTGGACAAAATGGTCGCCTTTTTATTAAAAAGATTATAGTTTCTTGTAAAAACATTTGTTAGTATTTTTAAAAGAAAAATTAATAAAAGTATAATGTATTTACTTATTTACATCGCGTTATATGCGTTTCTCTTTTGCGAGCTTCTAGTGACCAGAGGATATAACAAAAAAAAAGAGCGTTTTTTTTACTTAAAAAATAAAAATAGTTTTTTAAAATGAGGCTAAAAGAACATGTAAAGTTTAACGTTATTCGCTTTTTTCGTTTCCCCACAAAAAATTCATCAAAAATACTTTTTTTTAAGTACAATCTTTCAAACCAGAGACAATATTCCCTTAAGATAAAGAGAAACATATTAAGAAGAGAGAATCGAAATTAACATCTAATATACCTAAGTTAATTTATTATGACATTTTTTGCCTGCAAATAATTAAATTAAAAAATCTGAAAATTTATCAATGTACACCATAAAAATAAAAATTTTAGAAGCAATATTCTTATCTAAAGAATTTTAAATATCAAAATAGTTCAAAAGTATCTTTTTCTATTGACTAATTATTTTAATTACATCCATTCTATTAGCATAGGTTAGATATTATTAGCATTTGATTACATATTTAAATTTACTGATGTCCTGAAAAGATTTAAAGTATCCGATTTTTATCAATACATAGGTACAAATAAAATAAAATGCAATATATAAAAATTAAAAAGTACGAAAAAATTTTTTTAAAGATTAATGATACTTTAATAATGTAAATTATTAATACATTGGTAATTTATACTTTAACAGTATCTATGCGCGCAAACCATATAAAGTAAATGTAAAAACACAAAACAATTAAGTATGTAAAAACAATCACAAAGTATATAATTGTGTTGTTATTAGTTAAATAGTATTGATTACTATCAATTAATACACAACGGAAATGGTGTTATATTAAATATGTTTGTGCTATGAGTAGGTACTTCTAAGGAAAATTAAGTAGGTATTTTTTTCCTATCTTAATAAATGTGTGTTGTAGGAGAAGTTCATGTATGTTGTATAATAAAAGTTAAAATAACAGCTGTGTATCTTTCCATATGTTTTCGGTAATTATCGACAAGGGCCTTTTCCGAAATTTGATATTTTCTTGCGGTTCTCTTGGTAAAAATCTTTATTGTGACTCCGAAAACGATAATCAATCGGGGGAGCCCGAAAAATATGTAACCTACCTATTATTTAAATACACATATAATATAAATAGAGGAAATGTGTACAAAATGATTCCTCGAGGTAAAATAATCCCCTGCGATTTTAACGAAAATAATAATGCTATCGCGCGGACATATTAAAAGACTTCTTCGGAGGAATCAGTATGTCAATCGAGTGTAATGGCGGATCGCGTTAACGCGCCGTCAAGTTTAAAAAAATATATATATACAATTCGCCAATGTGATGTAAGGTAAGACTGACTTTGATTACCGGGCAAAGTACATTTACGCATGATTATCGTATTCTATTACTACTACTGTACTTCAGCGCTATCTAAGTTTATGTTTTCATAGTGATTTAAATGCCTCGCTTAATTTTAGTTTGGATTGTAATATCGAAATGAAAAAATGTTATTTGGGGCAAAATGATCCTTCCCAATGTGCACAAAATGATCCCAAGATCATTTTACAGTAGCCTTTTTGTTATTTGTGCTAGATGATAATTCTTGTGACTTTTGTATTTTCAATCCCTTTGGTAAATAATTTTATCATTTTATTATTTTATAATTCTATAATTTTTATTTTATTTTATTTACTCCATTTTTTAAATAAATTTATAATTTTTATTTACTCGACATTTATAGTTTTATCTAATGCTAAACATTTTTAATTTAATTTTGTGTTTAAATTTTAATTACGTTAATTATAATATGTTTCTTATGATAATAAATAATGTACTGACCTATTTTTGTGTAACGTTCCCCAGGGATCATTTTGTCCATACCCCAGGGATCGTTTTGTACACCACTGGTACCAAATGATCCCTTTACAAAATTTTAGTAAAATAACAAGTAACTATGTATCTAGCAGCATTAATTCAAAACTCTGTTTAATTAATTGTAGGTGAACAACCACTAAACCAAAAACCATTAATGATTTAAACAGAGACACATTATTTCATACCATTTACTGATTTCTCCCTTAAGTGGATCATTTTGGACACATTTTCCCTATATACATATATATTCGCCAGTGAACACAATATTTCAAATCGGGACATAAGACGTCTTAAAGACATCTTATGGTATGATGTCTTTAAGACGTCTTATGTCCCGATTTGAGGCATTGTGTTCACTGGAAATTCTAAGGAGAAGTGTATTCAACTCTCTCATCTCTTCGCTCCGATTACCGCGTCACGTGTGTGTCTCCGCGCTACCAATGTTAGGGCCAGCGCACGTACATTGCCGTAACGTTGCGTTTTTTTATGTGCGTTGCCGTATAATTGGCTTACGTGTCGCATAAGGCGATTCTCCCGTAAGATGGCGCCAGATGCTACGGCAATGTACGTGCGCTAGCCCTTATTGGGAAAGAAAACATCCACCGCGGGAAGAGGGGCGCTAGCGTAGCATAACAAACATGGCCGCTACGTCGACAGTATTAGCATTAGCTTTATATAGGTAATGATGTAAAAAAATTACTATTTTGTTGATTTTACATGGGAAATGTTTCACACTTTGTATGAATATACCTATGCATCACTATCACCAAAAAACATAATGTTTTTTTACTATAGTAATGCATAGGTATATTCACACAAAGTGTCCAAACAAAGTGTGAAACATTTCTCATGTAAAATCAACAAAATAATAATTTTTTTACATCATTACCCATATAAAGCTAATGCTAATACCGTCGACGCGGTGGCCATATTGATTAGGTCACGCCGCTAGTGTCGCATAGAATATTTGCACTCCCAATAGGGAACTAGACAACCGTCGATGAGTCCTCCGATGCAGTGAGATAGACTTTGGTATTTCCAACATTACTACTAATTAATTTGAACAACTTTTGTCTAAAACATTTTACTTGCCTAATACTTTTTGAGATATTCAAGGAAAACTTGATAACTTTTTCAATATTTAGCTTACGATATCTAGATAATTGTTTGTTACAATTTGGTTAATAGAAATTAAGCCTCCCTTAAAATTAACTTCAGCTATATTTAAAAAGTCTGCACCAAGAAGCATTCTATATTGTAAGATTGTATCAGGGACATGCCGAATAAATATCCAATACATATAACTGTCAATCATAATCTGCATCCGAAATCTTCCAGAAATCGGGGCACGGTAACCGTTTACTCCGCGGGACTCTGTTTCAAATTCTCGCAATCTCGACGAGTTTATCATCGCGCGTATACATATATTCGCTAGCTCGCATTATCAAGATATCGCTTTCCATGTCTATTATCTAACGCGGTAATAATTCGACCGCCTATCGACACATCTTTCATGTATTTTTTGCAAGCTACTTGTGAAACCGACGCCAAAAACAGTTTTTCTCGATCCATCGCTTTTTTCGAACATTTTGATAACGCGATGTGTCCACACTTGCCGCATTCGAAACATTTAGCTCTCAAATTTTTAATCGGGCAGTTCGTACTAATGTGTTCGTACTAATGTGCACCGCAATTGAAATAAAACGCTTAACACCTGATGTCGCTTTTCCCCTACCTTCGTCACCTCTCCATCATTGCTCTCCCCCTCGATCCTGCTGATCAATCTCTCGACCCGATCAATCCGCCGCTTCGCCTGTCCTACCGAATTGAGCCAATAACACTGCGATCCCGCAACGTTATTTTCTCGAACGCATTTAGAAGTGACTTGGTTGACACGAATCCGTGTATGTGCGCTTGGTCGCACAGTGCTTTCCGCGCGATCGTTATATCTGAAATACCGTCTATAACATACTCAAGAAATTCATTCTCGTCAATTGCCCATAGTTATTTTCTTGTGAAGATATTCGTGAAATGCCTCTTCTCTTTTCCAGACGCTACTTTCATATTTCAAGTTTTCTACTCAATTATAAAACTTTTGCTTTCGAGGCGCTGAAACATTGCTTTTTATTTCTCCAAAATAGTTTTAAATGACATGCTTACGTATTCCGGTCTTGAGTGAAACCATTCGAACGCTTTCTTCTTCAGCTTCATACCAATCAAAATTTAGCATGGCCATCCTCCAACCGATATGTTGTCTTCACGAATCTTACTTGTTTGCTGTTCCCATGTGTCGAAATCACTGGAAACACCACAAAAATCGCTCAACAGATCTCCTATCAGCGTGAGACTCAATCGCGGTTGCATACGTGGGATCATCTCTCTTCCGGACACGCTGATCATCGCTACTGATGATTCCGTTCCCTCGTGGACAGAATCCCGCCATGCTCGCGCAACATAGAGATTTTGCGCCGAGAAAGCTCAAGCTCTGCGAATTTTTTTTCGCGTTTATAAAACTCAATTTCACGTCGCGTCGTTGTAATGCGTCTTCCCGCGTCTCAATCTCAGCACAAGCATCACCGCAGCCTCCGCCACGCTCATCCTCCTCTGCCATCCACGAATTCGTTGGATCAGCCTCCGTGAGACGCCCAATGAGTTTCGTCGTTGGTAATAATCCACGTATTTTTAGTCTCTCTTTTAATTCAATTACCGTGAGAGTACTGGACTCGGACATGTCACAAAACGTCTATCAATTTTCGCCGTTTACACTGTCGTTCTCACTATCACCAATTCGTCGCAACCGTCACCCGCAGAATAGTTTCAAAAATTCTCAACGTCGCGTCGCCCTCTCAAATATCTCCCAATATAAGTACGTTTCCCGAATATCTCTGTCTTATTTGATCAGACGAGCCACCGAAAAGATGTAGTGTCAAGGTATTTATTAATAATATATGTATAATTACAATGTAATAAATGAATCTCAGATTTAGAGAGAGACAAGACTTGCACAACTAATGCCCGTTTCTACCAACCTCGGTTAACTTTAACCTTAGGTTAATTCACTCATCGTCTCTTTCTAAGGGGAACAGTTAGAAAGAGACGAAGAGTGAGTTAACCTAAGGTTAAAGTTAACCGACGTTGGTAGAAACGGGCATAATCCGCACAGTGCACGTCGGTCTCAGCTTTCCTTTCTCTTTTACTGCACGAGGACGACTGACCTTTTCTCGCGATCGTTATAATTTAACGTAATAAATAGAGGAAACGCGGACAATAGATATCGCAGACTCGATAATTATACACGTAAATAGCTAGCATACGTTTAGGCAACCTTGATCTAGAAGCAAATATCCAACAATATACACATAAAGAAAGAAGATAACTACTTGTTTTAAGCCGAGATGAGGAGCGATGGAGAAACTAATCGTTATCTACGCTGTTTTAGTTTACGGCCTGTAACTTCGACAAATATTCGAATTTACAGTAAAAAAACTTTATGTGAGAACGTATATTTTCAAGATTTTATACTTTTAAAATATTTAAAAACATCAGTTTTTTAACTCAAAGTAGAAAACTTCTTAGGATAAGTTAAAACTTAAGAACCATAATTGTTTTTATAATGATCTTAAACAACAATTGGCTTTAAATTTAGATATAAATATGTATATAGATATTTTAAAATATGAAAGTATATTTTTTTCCAGTAAATAGAAATTTTGTCAACATATGGTTAGGCTGGATTATTTGTGCCCAATGATATTTTTGCGTAAATTTATGTACATTTTTCACTTAGAAAACTACGTGCCGATTGCTGTCTCGAAACACTGCAGTCTTAAATTAAAACTAGAATAGTACAATCACATAATTAGATTGATGATTAATTCGATAATAGTGATGCTAATAAGCATCTTCTGTGAAGAATTTACTGCAAAAGTATTTTTTATCTAACAAAATTTCTTTACATATTTCTTCTAACTAAAAACATATTAACATTTAAACAAAAAATTGTATATTTAATTAATACTCCTAAATAAATATAAATAATCCAAAAAAATAAATAAGTAAAATAATAAAACGATATACTAGATATTATTAATCGTTCCAATAGAAAGTAAATAATCTGTGTGTGTGCGTACACATGACTTATTGTACGAACATTTACGACATAAATGTAAGTGTGTTGAATATATATTACTACGTTCGCTAAAGAGAAGCTTACTATACGGCTGAGGAGGGATAACAACGTTGCGAAGGCTGGTAAATGGACGAAATAGGCAAGTGGGTCGGTGGTAAGCGGAACGACAAGAGGAGGCGGCACGAAGTAAGCCATGCGCGCATGTGACGCAGGCATACCTACATTGTGGTTCCCTTAATCCATAATTTAATTAATGTCATTGGTAGGAGACTATGCCTCGTAATTTGATTTTCAGGATGACGCCTTACTATAGCTGTTAGGATCTTTAGACGATCGACGAATTGCTGGAAAATGTTTAGTTTACATACATTAATAAATATTTCATCTTTTGCTACGCACTTGAAGTATTTAGATGATAAATTTATAATAAAATTAATTAACTAATCATTTCCATAGTTTTCACTCTTACTTTCATTAAGAGTTCAGATCTGTAAATTAAAAATATTTTACTATACATGTAGAAGATTCGAACATATTAAGTTCATGCAGAACATGATATGTTGCAGAAAAAGCATACTACTTTTATAAATTGTCAAGTTTTTTTATATTTTCATTAATTTTTCTTCTTGTCACAATACTAACAATAAGTAAAAAAATTATATGTGAAGTAATCTATAACTTATTCTCCAATAGTTGAGGAAACAACGTGAATGTTTCCATCAGCACACAAATAAAGTTAATCACACAAAATGAGAAATTAAAAACAGAAAGTAAAGATAAAACAATTATCAATTAAAAGTTATCAATGGAAATTACATAATATAGAGAGAAACAGAGAACATAAATTGCAAGAATTAAAATAAACAAAAGAACATAAGGTCGAGAAGCTATTACGAAGATTAGAAACATTAACGCATGTATAAAAATTGAAATATTTAAACGTTAGATATTTTTTAAGTTACAAATAAGACAATGTAACAAATTAAGTCGGTAGTTGAAAAAAATGTTTATAACAATTATTCTTTGTTAGAAAGCGAGAACACGTTGGTCTAATATGCTCAGTAAAAAAACTTTTTGTCACATAATACTGATGAATGGAATATACCTACAATCTGTAGAAATCAGAGACTCGGAAATAATTAAAGCGATTTTGTAATTGTACCATAAATAAACGGGAAAAAATACGAAAAAAAATAAAACGATATAATAAATTACAAAATTAATAAAACCAAAACCGATAAAAAGATAAAACGACGAAAATAGGCGCGAACTTACAGAAATACCTAATTAAGGCACTTATTAAAATGTACATTGATCCTAAACAGTATTATTTATAAAAAAACGTTAAATGTGCAGAAGTGGCGCTGCAGCAGGAATCGCGGTTTTTTTTGTGACAATCAACAAAAAAAGTTACAAAAACATATATACGTAAGGTTATAAGGGGAGGCTTCAAGTTTTTATTAGGAAAAATCAAGGTTTGCAACTTTTGCGTTCCACAGGGGTCGGGGTGGATGGACCTCGCTTTACAACTTACAAAGTACATGCGTGGACAGAGAAGCGTGTAGGCCCCCCTGCACCCCCCCACCGACCCTGTAAAATACACTCCTCTGTTCACGCATGTACTTTGTAAGTTGTAAAGCGAGGTCCACCCACCCCGACACCTGTGGAACACGCTCCTCTGTCCACGCATGTACTTTGTAAGTTGTAAAGCGAAGTCCACCTCCCCTCCGCCCCGTTACCTGAAAGTTATTTAAAGCAGTGAATCGTTGCTTTCGGCTCGAAACCTCGTTTCACGTGGAAAGTTGCAAACATTGATTTTTCCAAATAAAAACTTAAAGTCCCCCCCCCCCCCTTATAACCTTACGTATATATGTTTTTGTAACTTGTTTTGTTAATTATCACAAAAAAACCGCGATTTCTGCTGCAGCGCTACTTCTGCACATTTACCAAAAAAACTTCTAATTCGTTACAACACGCAAGTAAAAAATGGTTTATTAATCTATAAAATATGGATGTTCTTCTTAACATTTCTAATTTATTACAATTTGGAAGCAATTTTAGTCTTCCAGTTGGCCTAAATAAGACGGTTTCCATATATGAATTTATAAAGTACCTACATGCCAAGGGTACTTAAGTGTTTTTTAGATCACTTGCCACAGTGACCATTAAAAAGTAGTGTATTAATTAATATGCATAAAAAGAGAAGTAAACAATAGGTAATTTTAAACAAAAGATAATAATACTTTAAAAAATTCTATACATATACATAATTTTATATTGTTAAAACCTGTTTTTTTCCCAAAAATATTGATAAGAAATTGTGCTAACTGGATATAAAAAATTATATGCGACATCAAATTGTAATCTTTTCAAATTATATGATTAAATATGCAAGAACAATACATAAGTGATATTATATGTATATTATATTGAATAATTATAGGTGTACACATATTTATATACAGTGTATACTTTAATATGATTTTGGAATGTATAAAACGTATTTTTAAATAAAGAATTTCTAAAGATTCAATAAGTATGTATGCAGCAAGTAAAATATTAGCAGTATGCTAGATTCAAGCAGAATATTTAGCAAATTGGTATCAACTGCGCAACAACAAGTGTGCTATGCCAGTAGAGCCTGACGACATAATGTAACAAGAGATTGCCAGCAGAAGCCGAGCAAAACATATCATTTTATAAACATTTAAAGAGAATGTATCGTTTAAACAGTTACAGATAACGATACATTCTGGTTTGGTCTTTATAGTCAATTTGTTATCGTATTTTGTTAGCAGATTCTGTTGTATTTCTATCGGTATTCTGTCGACAAAATATGTAACAAAAATTTTGTAAAAAATTTGTTTCTTATATTTTTGTTTATCTGAGAATATATGTATTTGAAAAAGTGTAATTAAAAATGTATATAATTTAATGCAAGAGACTTAGCGCTGTTATAAACAATTTTCACATATTGCATTGAATTTTAATTGATTAATAAAATATCTAGTCTTGATAATAACTTCTTTTATTATGGAATTTAAGATGTTATTTTTTATTAGTACATGTATAGTTGTATAGCATGAGCTGTACCTATATTCTATAACAATATGCATAGTTCGTATTCAATCTCAAGTAGTTACCTGATAGAATGCCTGACTCTGTTATTAGTAATTCTTATTATAATAATTAAAATGCACTTGATGACCAACGTGAACCTGGTCATCAATTTTATGAAAATAAAGGTTTATGATGTAGTTTTGTAGTTTATAAAGAACGTCGTTTATTATTGTTTGTACTGTCTTTTGTTTTGTTTGTATCTTAAACAGCTTCAAAGGATGAAAAAATATACGGTGGTTAATAAAATGTTCAACGTTTGACCTCATAAGGTATTTTATCTTTATTAATACCATTCTCGAAAGAGAGTCGTTTACGTTTTTTTTGATTTCGTTTATATTTCAAAAAATCTAGAACTACAGTGCTTTTCAGTTTTCCAAAATCCGTCAAGAGAGTAACTATGGGTTATTTTTTAAAACATTGCAAAATATGGTTTAATTTTAATGGTCTCTTTTACATACTTTTTGTGGTACTTATATCAAATGTAGATACTATTTTTATAAAATCCAATATATAAGTATTATTCAAGGCATTATTAATGTAGGTAATCATAATTACATAGTTTAGTCACGAACCTATCAAAAAGATTGTACAAATAACATATCCAACGCACATATTCCTTACGTAACAGTTAAACACGTACTTATTTTTTATTATTACACATCTTGTGGACATAATGTATTTAGGTATTGTTTTGCAAGAAAGGAAATTTTTAAGTTCTAAAATATGACACATCAGAGAATTATATTCTATTATTGAAATTTTCGAATCCGTGCAATCGTATAATAAATTTATATAAGAACAGAATCGATGCGATTGTAAGATTCTCTATCTTTGTATATCAAGAAAATATAGAAATCTTCTTGATATAACTTTGAAAAATTAAAGAGAAATTTCTTCTTTTACGCTATCAGAGTCTACATAACAATTATGTAAAAAGTTTTGTTACATTTTTTATATCTCTTATTGTTTAACATTTATCTTAAACGTACTTATCTAAAGACATTCAAATATAATTTTTATTATATTTCTCGTTCTGCAAAACTTCAAACAATGTAAATACATTGTATACATTTTTTTTTCCTAAACGTTGTCTAATATTTTATGTTAAAAAATATATATGTTATCTAATTTTTACATTTTTATTGTAGGATTTTAATTTTATAAAACGTTTAATGTAGGTAAATGATATTGCTTTATATTACGAAGTAATATAAATGCAAACATAGTTTAAACAGTTGTTATAATAGATATTTTCTATACAGATATAGTTTATGATTTAGATTTAGATTTTATTAAAAAAATTTAATGTTAAAAATGACAATCGATTTTACAAAAGAAGTTTGCAATTACATCATAAGAAATAAAAAAGTAGAAAAGAATGAACATGCTGAAACTTTTTACTCGTGTATCAAAAAGTTTGTAGAAACTGTGTTCTTGACATAAAGCTTGTGGAAGCTTCGACCATCAAAACTTATAGTTAAGAAAAATATGTCCACGATTGTGTGTGCGCACCCGGTTTATCTACTAAATCTTGTTTTTGATCATGGATTTTGATTTTTTATTCAATCAATAGATGTTCCTATTTTATCGCATAATATATAATGTACCAAAGACGGCTTCACTTTTTTAACACGTTCCGTGTGTCAGGTCGATATTTGGTTTTACTTTCAGTTTATGCCGCGTGGATCGCATACACTTTATGTTATCAAGATTAATAATTTTGCTTGTGACATGTATCCTATATACATATATATGTATACATAGATATAATATATATACGTATAGAGACTGTAAAAATTATTATTATCAACACGGATATGGTGCCTAGATGCAGATTAGTCTGGTCGATAAAGAAAAACTTTTTTCTTCTTTGATATTTTATATATAAGTCATTTCTGGTAGAATTTTTAGCGCTGATTACGAACCTGGCCGAAAAATTGCGTACCATGTCAAGTTTTTGAGAAAACCTCTGTCAAAGTTGCTAAAATATAAGGCATTCTTGATACTTTTGCGTGAGTTATATCTTTCGATGTGTGCTACAGAAAGGAACGAGAGCTCAAAATGAAGCTGACTTATACTTTATGATAAAAATGCCAAAAGTCCCAGGCAGGAAAGGTGTTCCTGCACGAGAAAAATTGGTCAAAACATCATTCTTATCTCAGTGTTCCCCAGTCATACGTTTCCATTGTCGGCCGTTGCTAAAATGTTCTTTAATTATTCCAATCATGAAAGTTGGTAGGTATGTATATGGGGTATTCTATACCAAATTGACCAGTGTCTGTCCCTCAACCTCTCGAATTTGGTCGGCGATTTTTTATGTTAATGTTCCAACTATAAAATGCACTCAGATTTTTTTAGATTTTTTAAAATAAATTTGATTTACTTATAATTTTTTAAACAGACATATTGGTGGCCATAATTTAAAAATATAAAAAAATTCTCAAAAATCCTGAGTTAGATATTAAACAAAAGGAGAATTTGAGTCGCCAGTGAGTAATAAAAATTAGTAAAGGTATTTAGATCGACCAAACTGGCAAATTTATTAATTAAAGCACGCTACGTTTCGACCGCAGATTTCGGTCCTTTTCAAGCGTGTAAATGCAACTCACAAACATTCATTAGTCAGACATAATGCCCAAACTACGCCGAATCTAAAACTAAACATCGGAAATCAGATATCGCAACAATGAGTAAAACAAAATCAATTATATAAATCCAAGCTTACAATATTTGTGCGTCCAAATTGACAGAAGTAAAATGTACGTTAAACAGCATTATCGTTAGACATTTACAAGTCATCGCTGTGCGGTGGTAAAATTTGAACTGACAAATAATAAAAACAACCAATGTCGTCAGTAGTTAGATATTAAAACTTTCAAACCTTGATCCCCCTTCCCCCCCCCCCCTCAGAGTAAGCCGGCGTTTGTTTCTATTTTTTTCGAGCTTCTTTCGAAAAAAACATTGAAAAAAATTAAAAGCAGAAGACGTCCACTGTAGGTTGTTGCTTGCACATTTTTATATATAACAGGATTTTTGAGAATTTTTTTAGATTTTTAAATTGTGGCCAACAATATGTCTGTTTAAAACATTATAACTAAATCAAATTTATTTAAAAAAATCTGAGTGCATTTTAGAGTTAAAACAATAACATAAAAAATCGCCGACCAAATTCGAGAGGTTGAGGGTCAGACACTGGTCGATTTGGTATGGAATGCTCCATATGTTTGGTCACTCATCACGCGTTAAAATTTCAAAATTGAAAACAGAGGATCTAAAATGGCAAATTAAAAAATTATTGAAATCATGGAAGCAGATATGTGTAAGTTTTTGTGATCACTAATTTTATTCTTAAGTGATAGATCACAAAAACCTACACATACTCACTTTCATGATTAGAATAATTTGTAAAAAAAATGTAGTAACTGACAATTGGAGACGTATGACTAGGGGCTACTGCGATAAATAATGTTTCGACCACTTTTTTTAGGAAAACATTTTCTGGCTGGAACTTTTTGTATTTTTATCATAAAGTATGAGTCTTAAGCTTTATTTTGAGCTGTCGCTCTTTTCTGTAGTACGTCCCCATCGAAAGATATAATTTACGGAAAAGTATCAAATGCCTTTTTTAGCAACTTTGACAGAGGTTTTCTCAAAAACTTGACGATACGATATTTTTGCGGCCAGATTCGTAATCAGTGCTAAAAGATCTATTAGAAATAACTTATAAAATGTTAAGGCAAATTTGGTGTCGAACAGTGTGTTATTTGGACACGAGTACCTTCACGATTTAATAAAATTATGTATATGGTTAAGTTCAATAATTAAAACATCAAAAGGCTTGAATGCAAAATTCAGCGCAAAGCGCATGCGACTCATACAGAGGCGCAGCCAGGTTAAAATGCTAAAGCAGGCAAGAAAACTGACAAAGCAGGAAAAAATTGGCAGGACTGACCCTTGATTATTGAATAAACAAAAATGGTACCTATTTTAAAGCTCTTAAATACCTAATAAGTTTCGAATTTGTATTATTAACAACGTTAACATGAACTATAGTTTTTCTATTTAAAAATACTCGTTTATTTAAATAATTATAGGATTGCAGTGAGATGAGTTAATTAAATAAGTGTAACGTTTTTTTAAATGTAGTTTTAATACTTAAATTTTAAACAAATTAAAAAAAAATAAAACTTTTAGTTTAAGTATTAAATAAATATTAAATAATATCAACCAAGTTAGTTAAACTAATTAAGTAGAGCAGTGATCAAAAAGCCGACAAAGCGGGCCGCGTCTGGTTGCGTATGTATATAGAACAAAGAAAAACCGACGCGTACTACACAGAACTCCGAAAAGAGCGGTAATAAGAGACGACTCAAACAAAAAGTTGTTCACGAAAACAAAGCTTTCTCTATGAGGAAACAAAATATAAATAGATTTCAAACTCAAAATAACTTGGCTATGAGAGTCAAACGCGGTACTTGGTGCGTATTTAATCAAAAATGATTTATTTCAAGATACAAGATCTATATTCCGTACGTTTTGGCTCCAAATCGGGCCATCCTCAGTAGATACAAAATATTAAAAAATTCTCGAATTCTCCATCATACCCAGTGTGAAATGGAGCCCGATTTGGAGCCGAAACGTACGGAATATAGATCTTGTATCTTGAAATAAATCATTTTTGATTAAATACGCGCCAAGTACCGCGTTTGACTCTCATAGCCAAGTTATTTTGAGTTTGAATTTTCGAGAGTCCTAAGGATATTATTTATAAATAGATTTATTTATAATGTGTTATTTTTAGATTTTTCAAAAGCAGGCAAAAGCAAATTACAAGAGCAGGTAAAGCCTGTTCTTGCCACCTTCCCCTAGCTACGTTCCCGGGACGGTATTCTCGAGCCTGCCCTAATGATTTTCGTATGCGACTTCCTATTTGAAAAGCATTGAATTTTGCATACGAGTTTCATGAAAACAATTCGAGAATAGGGCCCCTGAACTCATACGGCACGAAACGTACCTATTAATGGAATTATATAATTATAGAATTATAATCTTTTTTTTATCACATTTTATACAACTAAATGTAAGCATTTTTTTAACCCGAAAATGATCATCTAGGATGATTTTTACCACTTATATACGCGGACACCCTGTTAATCGCGATAATTTTGAGAATGTTAAAGGCGAATACGTATAATAACGGTTTGAATATAAAAATGATAATACATACATATGTATACAAAGGTGAGTCAGAAATACACTTGTACAAATTTTGAGGGTAAATTTTCCTATAACATATAAACAAGAAAAAATGTCACATAAACTTATATGTTTGGAAATGCCTGGTTTATGAATTACAATCGATCATGGCCTGCATGTTCGCCTGACCAAAATCCATTAGATTTTTATCTGTGG
This sequence comes from Leptothorax acervorum, assembly GCA_035220615.1. Taxonomy (NCBI): domain Eukaryota; kingdom Metazoa; phylum Arthropoda; class Insecta; order Hymenoptera; family Formicidae; genus Leptothorax; species Leptothorax acervorum. Next base: position 18,469 of record JASTWQ010000687.1, on the reverse strand, counting down.
GAACACTCAAAAGTCCTAGTTTATGCAATTGAAATTGGAAATAAAGAGACTTTACCAACGCATCATAGATGCCTGCAAAACTATACACAACCATCATGAGATCTTTGGAAGAATGCAGCCCAACAGTGCATGATCCGACGTGTCCATGCGTACACTGAAGCAAGCGGAGGACATTTTGGGTATTTGATGTAAATTGTGAGTAAATAAAAAATTGAGGATATATTACATTGGTCATGTGTCACTGTAGGGGAGACCGGGGCTAACCCGACACCGGGACAAACTTGACACTAGGCTTTTTGCCAATTTAAATCTATCGTAGAAACTTGCCTTTCCTAAGGTAAATGCGTCTTTATGTACCAGCGTTGTCAACGGAATTTGATGACATTTCGAGTTATGGTGTAACTTCTAGTGCGACATAGGCGTTTTCGATGGTGAAAAGTAATTTTTCTGATCTCTCGCAAATTTCTACTCTTTCGTCGAGCTTCACTCTTAAAAATCTACCATTAAGTGATTTTGATGGGAAATTCGATGCTCTATATGAATCCGATAATGGTTTTTGCATATTTTCAAAATTTTTATGTTTTTTGAGTGACAAAAGTGAAAAACGACGTTTTGGGGCAAAGTCGACACTAATCTATTTTGATAAAGCGTTGTAAATAAGTCATTTGCTTTTGGCTTGCAGCAAAATGGATCGTACATACAATAGAACAAGACCAGTAATAGATAAGGAAATGATGAAAGAAGCTGTACTTGCCGTAAAAAGGAAAAAATAAAGATCAAACGTGCTGCAAAAATATTCGGGGTGTCAAGACAAATTGTCGTTTATCATGGCAAATTTGCACGCGTGGCCGATCGCGAGTTTACGTGCATTAAGCGGAGTCTACAATAAGAATTTAAGGCGTAAAATATAAGCTTTAAGCCTTAAACCGTAAGAAATTGATAAATCATAGTCGAGTATTCTTCTCATATTCGACTGTGATTTGTCAATTTCTTACGGTTTATGGCTTGAAACTTCAATTTTACGCCTTAAATTCTCATTGTAGACTCCACTTTAATTGTTTTTCAGACACGAGTTCAGAAGAAGATAATTGAAAGTTCAACAATTTGTTTCTCATTATTTCCAATGATTGTTTTGCTTTATTCCGAATTTTTGTACTTTCTAAATACACGATAAACAACGTATTTCATTTTCAAACAATAAAAAAATAAGTTTCAGATAAAATTGTATCGATTAGACAAAGTGTCGAGTTTGCCCCGGAATTTTTCAATTTGAAAATTTGTCTTTGCGTCACTTTTTCTCTCCTAGGAGCAAACCAAAGCGACGTACAGCAAAATTTCCTGAAACAATTTTGTACCTAAAGGAACACTCTTTAATTGGGTACCATTGAATTCGCTTGAAAATTTTAATTAGATGTTGAAAATTGCCTTTGAAAAAATCGTGTCGAGTTAGCCCCGGTCTCCCCTAAATGTATTCTGTCAGTCACTTTTGTCGTTGAATGTATTCTTTTGATTATATCTCATAAACCAGTCATTTCCGAGCATATGTGTATATGTGTATATGACTTTTTTCTTGTTTATATGATGTGGAGAACTTACTCTCAAAATTTGTACGAGTATTTCTGAACCACTCTGTACATAAAAAATAAGTCGCTAACGGATTTTAATGTAATAAAATACATATTATTATATACGTGACAAAATCATCACTGTTACGAAAAGAAAGTCTCTAAAATAAGTAGAAATAATAATCAAAATAGATTGTGCCGAAAGCTTATGTACTTAATAAATTTTTTTCTTGGATGGTTGATGAACATGATCTAATATTGCATTGTACGTAGCCAAAACGTGCTATTCAGACAAAAAATGTCGACTATTTATTATGAAGATTACCGCTAATTCTCTTTCAAGGATAAGTTAATTAAATACGCCAGCGACGTGATACTCGGTTCTCATCAGGCAGAGCGAGCAGACATAATTGAAATGTACATTGTGTGATGGCGTGTGAAACTGTGAGTAAAATATATTCGCAAAAGCACGTATTTTCATTCGTACAAAATTGAAGCTGTAATTCAACAAGAGTAGTAGAATTCAAAGGTACGTAAGCTTTTAAGAGCATAGTCTAGATGAATTGTATGTATAAGGTGCAAGATATAATTATTATTTTTAACATAAGATTAGTTCATTTTATTTGCTTTTTATTATTTTCTTATTTAGGTTGTTCTCTATATAAATTCTGGATATATATTTATTCTGCTTTAAATACAACAAATGCAATTGGAAATTGAAGAGATCATACCTAGGTACGTACTAATATTTTTAAAACAAATACGTATTTTTTACTATCTGTATTTGCCATTATATACTTACATGTTTGTAAAAAATTAAATGTAAAAAAGGGAATATTTGGTAAGCCGAAAATTCAGTGAGTGAAATTAAATTACTATAATAATGATCAGATAATTATTAATTAATTTTTTGCTTCCTCATAGAGGAAGCTTTGTTTTTGTTAAACAAATTTTTTTAAGTTATCTATGCCAATGTGTTCGGAATGTTTTAAAACGTCGAAAAATCACATTTCAAAAAAATGTCCAGTATGTGTGTATGTGTATGTATGTACGCACTCATAACTCGGATAGTGCTTAACGAAAAATAACTTTATTATAGTGTTTTGAAAAGCTCTCGAAGTAAGCCATACAAATATGCAATAAAAAATGTGACGATCTTTTTAGAAAAAATCAATTTTTGAATAAATCTCGACAGTTTTCGGTAGGATCCGCAACAATGTTTCTCTTCTTGATTGTTCGAAAATATACGCAATATACTTATGCGATATTCTCCGAAAATGTTTATTATTTACATGTGCTGTTAAGACCAACACGAGCAAAAGGAGTACCTTTTGCTCCTTTTTCTCGTGTTGGTCCTAACAGCACATATAAATAATGAACATTTTCGGAGAATATCGCATAAGTATATCGAGTATATTTTCAGAACATTTGAGTTTATATATTATAGCGTTTTGAAAAGCTCTTATGATAAGCTACACGTATATGCAATAAAAAGTTTGAAAATTAGAAACTTTGCTTCCTCCATTTTTTTCGCTCATTAAGCTTCCTCTATGAGGAAGCCAATCTATTATATGCTAATAATTGGGCTAATTCCTCATAGAGAAAGCTTAATGAGCAAAAAAAATGATGAGGAAGAAATGTGCAAATTTCTAATTTGTACACTTTTAAGTATATTAATATTTGTAATTAGGAACATTATTTTCAACGATTATTTTATGTATTGTAACATTTTAATAATATAATTTAAATAGTTTAAATACGTAAAAAAATTATATTTTTTTAACACATTAACTGTCACGTTATACGCATTATTCATATATAAATAATTCTTCTTGTCTTCGAGAGTGCCCCGTTATTCAAATACAAATAACACAAATTTTTGTAAGAAGTTCAGTCGTTCAATGATATTTTATAGCAAAGAAAAATTAAATTGTGAAAGAAAATACTTGTATGTCTAGTTTCCTGGTAGACTTTCATGAAATTGAATGTATAATAAATTAATGACATAGCATTCAGTGTACTAAAACGAGTTGCATTTGTCGTAAAGTATTATACGTTTGTCTACATGAGACTTCACTTAAACTTAAAGTTGGGAGATTTTCATTCCCATAAGATAAGAATTAAACGTTTTTTCCCAATTAAAGTTAAGTATTTTATTCCGACAGGAAACATCTTAAACCATAACTTGATAACATTTTATCTTTTGTTCTAATATAGTATAAGAAAATAATACATTTTACTCTATTGCATTTATAAAGAAAATGAAGAAAATTAATCAATTTATGACTTATATTTAACAATATTAAGCTTAAAATAAGGTATAAAATGTTTTGTAAAGTTGAAATTTTCGTTAATACCACTAAATAAGCTATCTATATACAATAATGCTATCTATAAAATAATGGCATAAATAGATTTATAATAATAAGTGAAGCTGGACCGATATAAATTTCGATTAAGTAAAGAGAAGTGCCATCTTCGATCGGGTTGGATCGTGGTAACGTAATAATAATATGTTTGTGTGAATTTCGTATACCTTCTCTATCTCTCTCTCTGTCTCTCTCTCTCTTCCTTCCTCCCTCCCTCCCTTTTAATTTAGCCAACTTTGCGCGGATTACTTGTGATCGGTCTTGAAAAACAGTTCGCAGTTAAGTTGAACCCTTTACTTTACCTAAATGAAATAGATCTATGACAATTTTATTTATAAAAACTTGCTGTTTTAGAAAAGGTACAAAGAAAGCGCCAAGTACACGCGCCTGTCTACTTACAAAATGTATAATATTAGAAAATAGCACCAAGTAGAAATAAATCTTTGGAAAAAAAACTGTTGTATATTTTAATCTTTGAATAAAAGCTGTTGGTATATTTTAAAAAAATTTAATTACAATGAAGGAATACTTAATGCAAAAAACTTGGGTAATTATGCAGTAATACGGACCACCCTCTGATGACCTTGACCTTGACATATTTTGTCAAAGTCATGACCCTGAGTGACCTTCAAAAGTTTTTAGCCGTCGCTCGTTGTTTGTTAAAAAAAATTCAGAATCTTTAATCGACTAAACTGGCAATATTCAATCATCTTTTTGAAATAAACCTTTTTGAAAACTGCGAGCCGACCAGATTTGTCAGATTCACACAGCACGTTTCAGATCAAATCAAGATGATGAAATTCGACCATGGATTTGGTCCGTTGATGTAGATAGTTTAAATTAATTTTAATTTTTATTGCGAAAAATATTACCCCAGCCAGGGTTCGAACCTGGAATCTCCCGCATTCCGTTCGGGCGTCGTAACCAATTCGACTACCGGGGCATGTGGTAATATTCATCGCAATAACACATATTAAGATGACTTCTAAACAATAATAAGATGGAACACCGAAATTCTAGTCAAAGGTGTGGGTATAATAATAATAATACATTACTTAATTCGCCAGTGATAATTAAACAAATTCAGAATCTTTAATCGACTAAACTGGCAATATTCAATCATCTTTTCGAAATGAACTTTTTTGTTAAAAAGTTTGTTAAAAAGTTATTAACAAAAAAAGTTTGACAAATATAGCAGTTATTTTGAGTATTGAAAGGCATAAACGACCTTGACTTTGACATATGTTGTCAAGGTCACCCTCTTGAGTAACCTTCAGAAGGTTTTAGCTGGCGGTCATTGTTTATTAAAAAGTTATAAACAAAAAAAGTTTAGTGGGGAAAATTATTTAAAGCAGTAAATTGTTGGTATATTGAAAGGAAAGTTATTTAAAGCAGAGAATAGTTGGTATATTGAAAACTATATACACAATTTTATGTATTATAGAAAGCGTGAATACAAATATTCTCTACTTTAATCATGGCAAAAGCACGTTAAAGCTCTGTTAAAGCAAATAATAGTTGGTTATTGACAAAACCTATAGGTTAGTGACGCGCTTTACAAGTATGTGCTTTCTAAGTTGAAGCACATACAAAGCACATACTTGTAAGTTGAAGCACATACAAAGCACACACTTGTAAAGCGCGTCACTAACCTATAGGTTAGTGGCGCGTTTTACAAGTATGTTCTTTCTAAGTTGAAGCACATACAAAGCACATACTTGTAAGTTGAAGCACATACAAAGCACACACTTGTAAAGCGCGCCACTAACCTATAGGTTAGTGACGCGCATTTATACGTATGTGCTTTGTAAGTTGAAGCACATACTCTCTATTCTCTGCTTTAACGAAAAGACTGTTCAATATATCAACGATTCGCTGCTTTAAATGAAATTTCTTCGTTCATACATGTATTATTTCCACATACATATTAGTCGTTCATGTCTTGTAGTACTCAAAATAACTGCTATATTTGTCAAACTTTTTTTGTTAATAACTTTTTTACAAACAACGAGCGACGGCTAAAAACTTTTGAAGGTCACTCAGGGTCATGACCTTGACAAAATAGGTCAAGGTCAAGGTCATCAGAGGATGGTCCGTATTACTGCATAATTACTAAAACTTGGCGCTACTACACATAAAAACATTTGATAATAATTAAAATGTGTGTGCATATACATGTGGGATATACATATACGTATATAGACATAATAATATGATTTAACTTAATATTATATATTGAGATAAATATTTACCTTTACAGAAACCAACCCTAAAATAACTTTGATCCAGTTGATCTTACTGATAACTTTTAAGAAAGTCAAGGTTATATTTACCCTTTCCATCGCTCGATTAGTAAAAGGTGTAAAGCAATAAAGGTATTAAAGAAAAATCTGAATTCTGAACTTTGATCTTACAATTAGCATGTATATTTTGGGATTATGACTGGCTGTAACATTGAAAATAAAGCACGTGGGCGGAGAAGAGGCTTTGCTTACGTTTTTTCGTTTAATCCGTAAACATTTACAAACCTGAAAACCTTGCAATTTTTTTTCTAATATGTTATTGCGTATTAAATTTTGATTAATATTGCATTTTGTTTCAATTTTCTGCACCTTCCCATTTTTCGAGTATTCCACAATTTAATAACTCGACGCCAAGTAGCTAATGCACATAGCAAGTTTGCGTTCGCTGATGCTGCATACTCTTAGCGCGGCTAGTACCTACCACTCGCAGTTTTGCTGGTCGTGCGCATCAGTTAAATAACATTCTTTCGTTTTTTCTAACATATAGGAACAATACTACATTATCATACATATTCTCATAAATAAAACCTTTCCACTAGAAGAGGTTTTGCGTCCATTAATAAAAAAATAAAAAAGTTAGGTTTTATAACTTGTATTATTTTGTGCAAAAAAAATAAATTTTTATACCAATGGATAGCTTTCGAAATTCTGTATGTACATTTACGAAATTACGCTATTATGTTTAGTTTAAAAGTTATAGCTAAAAAAAGAAAATTTGGCCGGTTTTGAGGGCTGATTCTGATAGAAAAAAATAAAATAATCAAATACGTGTCGAATATTTGGATCCCCTCTACAAACCCATGGTTTCATTAAGTTCGGAAAGGAACACCTCTCTGGGAGCCTTTCTTTGAAAGTAAATAACATTGAAAAAGAAAGGCGTGGACGGGCGAGGAGCTCCGCTTCTCCTTCTGCACCCTTTCCATGAGAAACTAACCTAACCCATATTTCTAAATTAAAATTAAGACTATGGTTTGTACAAAAATCTTTTTCATCGTCCAATTAATAAAAAAGAACCATGTAAAAACTTTTTTAATATGTTAAAGAAAAATTTTACAATTTATTCATCAGTAATCGATACAGGATTATCTAACGGATATAAAAAAAACATTTTTAAAAAATTTTAAATATTTGTTTATTGAAATCATACTGTTTCTTAAATAAAAATTCTGACACATAATAAATATAGGTAATGCTTTTATGATATGCCAAAACGAAGCAAAGCAGCACGCATATCACGCCATAAACTTTTGATTAATATTCTGTGTATGTATTCGAGTTTTGCGGGGTCTACAAAATTTTGAGAATAATTGAAAGTCCGATGTATGTAATTAAATTTATTTAAGAAACTTTATCCTTTCCAAGAGTCATTGTGGATTATCGTGGCAGGTGCAACATGTTATTAGCAAAATGATATTTTCCTATTTGGTGTCATTTTCTAATATATCATACTTTTTGTAGGTAAATACTGTAAATAAGCGCGTATAGTTGGCGCTTTTAGATATTACACTATGATTGATGTGTGCATACTTGCATTAACTCGTAAAGTTACTTTAGTACAAGTTGCATGTTTTACTTCAGGTTATATTGTCAGTGTATAATGTATTAAAATTAAATAAATAGAAAACTCAGTAAAATACAAACCTTTTTATAACGGTATTGGTTAGTTCATTTCCTTGACTAAAAGATGAGTGAAAGATATTTTGTTTTTCAAAAGAATATTGCTGGAGGAATGTCTGTTCTATATGTAACTTTGGAAGTAAATCGCGCAATCAATTTTTAAGCTTTTAATCAAACAATAAATCTTTCGTCAATTTTAATCGTGGCCCTTGCAATTTCTCACACTTTCTTTCTCTACTTTCTTTTCTTGATGTTGGAAGATTTTTTACTATTTCCAGGTTATACATAATAATATAAGTAGACTATAAGACATTACTGCCTCGCATGGTAGGAATGTTGTCATGGAAATGCTGAGGATATTCCCAATAATTTTCTTAAACGCAGCCCTAGCGAAAAACTACTCAATAAAGTAATGGAAAAGGAAAACAATACAGTAGGCGGACAATAACGCGTTTCTCATGATGTAAGAAGATTCTTACATCATGACGTTTTCTAAATGTATGTGCCGATTCCGACTTTGCATCGCATTATCTCCGCTCGTGGGACACGTAGACGAAAAATAAAAACAGTTTTATTATATAATTCGAACCCCCAAGTTATTCATTGAGCCCATTCAGAATTTGACCGTTATTGAGATCCATGAAAATCTATAAGGGCCTCTCAACTCGTCGGCTCCCGTATAAATACGCTGTTTGTGTCTCACTGCACGTACATTTGCCAATCAAGAGACATTACCGTGTCTCTTGATTATAGGTCATCATCATTGTACATATACGTATTGTACATACGTGCATGCATAATTTCAACTAAAATAAACATTAGTTTTTGATATTTAGATGATATTTGTTACTTAAATATATTATTTAATTTTTTGACTCAATAAGCCATATCGCATTCATAGATCTATATATATATAAAAAAATTCTAATTGGTGCTTGTCTAACAATAAGATTATTTTTAATATCATGTTCGGCTTAGTAATTTTTAATTCTTTAAGGCTCCTGTTTACTCACTACAGCTATCTTGATTGAGATGGAGCAAGAAAATATATAATAAAAATTCTTACAATGTACATTAAAATAAAAATGTTTTGCAATAAAATAGCGTTTGTAATTGATAGAATAGACTTGCAAAGTATACCGAAAACTCCATTTTTTGGGGGGTAATTAATGAATGATCCATATATGTCAAATTGAATTGTGCCTACAGACGAAAACTATAGCCATTTGACAGCTGCCGAATTGAAATAAATATTTGCTTTCACATATTAAATTATAATAAAATTGGAGTCTTCGGTATATTGTAATGTTATAATAATTAGTTTAAATATAAAAACTGCATTAAAACAAAAAATAACATTGTAGGTTACAAGAATAATTTAGCTTTTTAACGTTATTTTTCGCGCCTTTTAGTTTACAATTTTGCCAAGTATAACGCTGATATTGCCAACGCGGACGACAATCGAGCTAGCAGAAGCCTTAAAGAAAAATTGCCTCCTTTATATTATTAAATATATGTTTATTCATCGCGTATCTGAGTACTTGGTAATGAAAAACTTAAGTTCAAGACGGAATTTTATTTGCAATATTAAAACAAAGAATTAATAAATGTAAGAAGCAGAAAAATTTTTTACTTAATTATTTTATGGTAGAAATTAAAATAGAAGAGTTAAAAAAAAACAAAAACGGTTGAGAAAGATGTTACTCGATTTTGCAACGCGTTTTAGATGACTTGATAATGCAAACAGAAAAATAAACCGATTTTAATGTAAGAAAATAAATAATTGCCCCGGAAAAACATTATTTTTTATTTCCAAAAAGATCCTATATTTTCTATCGCTAAAAGAGAAAGGTAACAAAAAATTGGATGTCGGCAATCTTAGATCTAAGCGGAGAGAAACAGAAACTTTGCGACAAAGTTCCGAAACTGCAGAGTTATTGATCTTCTGCTGGAATGAAATATTGTGGGAGGGAGAAGAGCATATCGATTGTGCGCTAAATTACTTAAATAAGATTCAAAAGTCATCAATAAAATAATCGAAAATCGAACATGTGTGAAAGTTAACAACACATCCATAATTTGGTATTGACAATGATGGATAAGAAAATATGTAGTGTCGTTACATCAATCTTATCTCAAACTTGTTATGTTCGTAGGGTAACACTAAAGTAATGAATTAGTCGTATATAATCAAAAAATTTAATCACTTGATTTAAAAAAAATTAATACATCACTATATTTTGATTTGAATTATTAACATTTGTTTGTTTTTCGTATTTTTATTTTATATGTCTTAGCGATTGGAAGTTAAAAAAGGCATAATTAGAGGAAACGAAAAGAATAATGAAAAGAGTAAATTGTATTTCGGCATGGAGAAAAAATTTCTCTTTCTAAAACTAGACTAAAACTAAGACTTTTTATGGTAAATGTCTACAATTAGCGCCCCAACGAGAAATCAATCGCCACTTAAATATGTTGTAGGGGAGGTCTTTCTGAGTAATTCTACGCAAGAAAAAAGTGGGGGACGGCATTGGTTTAGAAGATATAGCAAATTGAAATTTCAGAATTTTAATGCTTTTTATTAAATATTATAAAGTAACACCACGCCGATGACTTTGATCTTGACATATATTACAGAGATCATTTTCCTGAGTAACCTTTGAAAGGTTCTAGCAAGGAATCGTTGTTTATTAAAAAGTTATTAACAAAAAAGTTTGAAAATTATAACAGTTATTTTGAGTATTATGAGATAGATATATAAGAGACTAATATACCAAAGTACATGCGTGGACAGAGGGGCGAGATATTAATCGTTACAGTTGACGACTATTCAGGTTAGAAAATCTGACATATCGACGAAAGAAGTAAAGCGCGCCACTAACCTATATAGGTTAGCGGCGCGCTTTAACAAATTATTTGTTAAGTAATTTGTTAAAGCAGAGAATAGTTGATATATGAAAAGTACATATTTATATATCAACTATTTATCGTACATATAAATATGTACGATGAATAAGTACATATAAACATGTACTTTTCATATACCAACTATTCTCTGTTTTAACAAATTATTTGTTAAATAATTTGTTAAAGCAGAGGGGCAAAAATACATAGAATTTACCTTCCTGCACCCCCACCTGCACCCTCCCTCCCAACCCTGTATAGGGTGGACCTCACTTCAACTTACAAAGCGCATACTTATAAAGCGCGTCACTAACCTATAGGTTATTGGCGCGCTTTACAAGTATGTGCTTTGTATGTGCTTCAACTTACAAAGCGCATACTTATAAAGCGCGTCACTAACCTATACGTTCATAATATCTAATAAAAAGCATAAAAATTCTGAAATTTCCATTTGCTATATTTTCTAAACCAATGCCGTCCCCCACTTTTTTCTTGCGTAGAATTACTCAGAAAGACCTCCCCTACAACATATTTAAGTGGCGATTGATTTTTCGTTGGGGCCCTAATTGTAGACATTTACCCTTTTTATGGGTCGACCAAAATTTGATAAAAATAGAGGATGTCAAAAGACAAAAATATGAAGTTTGTTGTATTAAAAATAAAAATGTTAAAAAGAAGCAAATATAAAATGGATATAAATAGTTTATACTCATTGATGTGATAATTTTGAAAGTCATACTTTGTGCCGTATTCTAAATTGACGTCAATCTTTTCGAAAAATATGCAAAAAGTATTGCTCAAACAATTAACTATTTATTATGTACATACATAGAGGAAGTTCAGGTAAGTTGAACCATTCGGACAAGTTGAACCATCACGATATCTAGATTATTAGGTAAGTGTTACAATTTAGCGGACAGCAGTGGAATTATTAGCTGCCGGCCCCCTAATCTAACGTATAAAACGTGTCGTAAAGTTAATAATTGAAATTAAAAATTTTTGGTATGTATCGTTTACAGCGTAAGGTTAGTATATAAAGTATATTTCGTAGTCAATCTATTTTACAGATCCTTAGTCGCTTTTTCAACTTTTTGTAAAACAAAGATAGAACTTTAATGTAGTCTACTTAGCAAGTGTCATATATTATGATGAACACATTTATATTGTATACGATAAAAAAAGAAAAATGGTGATGTCGGATAAGGTGAGATAATTTGTAACCTGCCACTTTTTAGCATTTCAATATTGTATTTTATAGATACTGTATTGTTTCTCTCTTTTAGGAGTTAAGAGGAATATTATTACAATAATTAAGCATATATTATTGAGTATATATGAGTAATATGAGTATATTTGATTAAAAGTTTTAAACGTGTTATAGGTACATGTATAATACATTTGTATGATATTGTTACAAAAAGCACAAAAATTAGAGTTTGTAACATATTATAATCTAATGCAATATATATATAATATAATAATTATTTTAGACTATTATAATATGCCTTAAAATACAAAAAAATTTTTTTTCAAGATTAATGAAGTGATTTACCTTGTCCGACATGTGGTTTACATTACTCGACAAAAATGGACCTTTGAAAATTTTGCCACAATATTAAACTCACTATAAATAAAAAAAAATTGTTAGAAACACGTTGTAACAAACATTTGGAATTACAACTCAGCGAATACAAAGTACAGCTATTTTTAAAAGTTTTTAAATTATCTTGAAAAAGGCTTAAGGTGGTTGAACTTACCCGAACTTTCTCTATTCTTTTTTTTTGTGTAACATAAATGGGGCTTCCATTCACCAAATTTTTACATAGTTGAGCAATAATTTTTACTGCATGATTCCTAGGACAAATGTTAGAAAAAACTCAGAAGGCTATAGAAATAAAACATCTAAATTTATAGTAATTTGTGAAAAACTTAAATTCTCACAAGATTTCTGATAAAGCTTATTAGTGTTTTTAAAGATTAATAGTGTTATCGTTAACTTCTTGTTATAGCAATATCTGATTCGTTCACTTTTTTCTCAACAATAACTTAAACAACAACATTTTAAGTCTTAAAACAATAATTTAAAGTATACAATCAATAAAGGAAAGAGCCATACGGTCCAAGCTTGGATCTTAGATAGCTTAATAATATTTCTAAATTATACGCGTATTTTCCAACATATTAAACTGCGCGCCGATTATTTCTCGGACTTAAAACACAGTTATTATTGGAACATTAGAAATCCCTCCTCACCTCCCTAATTAAATTGATATCGATTTAATATTAAAGATTAACCTATCACTGTAAAGAACTTCGGCGCGCAGTTTAATATGTTGGAAAATACGCGTGTAATATAGAAATATTATTAAGCTATCTAAGATCCAAGCTTGGACCGTATGGTTCTTTCCTTTATTGATTGTATATCTTAACTGTCTTAAGGGGTCGTCTCACTTTGACCGGTTTGAAAAATCGAATTTTTTTTTTTTACATATTTCGATAGTATATACCCTTGAGAAACTTGTGAGAAAATTTCATAAAGATCCTAGAAGTATTTGAGATTCTACGAGCCTTTTTCTACCTGAGTTCGGAGCGAAATAGTCCATACGCCAGGTCGATTGAGCATTTTTATCCAGGTTGATGGCTAACGTTAATGTTTTTTTATGTTTTTTGGGTCGTAGAACAAGAATCTGTAAATAGTTTTTTCGTAAGTCGATGCAATAAAAAGTTATTAACAATTTATTTGGTTTAAATTGCCCTAGCGATCAAACTATACATCCTATAAAAAATGAGCAAGAAAAAATTTGTTCCTTTTTTCACGACAAACAAAATGACCCAAAAAACATAAAAACCATTAACTTTAGCCATCAACCTGGATAAAAATGCTCAATCGACCTGGCGTATCGACTAGAAAACGAAGCAGCTGGAACTCTAGATTCGTTTCATCACCCCCCCTGCTTTGGACAAAGAGGTTCAACCGACCAAATCGATAGAATCTGAACTGTTTGAAGAAGCTGAAGGATTGATGTATGGAGCAGGGATTGCAGATTAATTGTAAGTACATTTTTTTCACTGTTTTTCCGTAACAAAAACTTTAAACGCGTTTTCTTCTCAAAACACGTTTTTCGTGAACTGCGGGCACGATAAAAAAAAAACTACTTGACGAATCGGTCTGAAATTTGTATGGTTTATTGAAAACACTAATACCTCTAGTATGAACCACGATCAAGTCAAAATATTGAAATTATCATATTTTAAAAGTCAAAAAACATGACGAAAAATTGGCTTTTATGCATGTTTTTTCTTTAAACCTCCACCATTTTTTATTTTCAAACATAAATTATTTCTGGAGGTTCATACGATAGCGACACTCATACTAATCAAGAATCTTTTTGTTTTTTTGTTTCAGATGATTCTACAAGCAGTTACATACATATATTAGTTGTTTATTCACGTCGCCTGAGTAAGACGTTCAAATTATTGTTAGCCGGTTATTGCGACAAATATTACCACATGCCCCGGTAGTCGAATTGGTAAGACGCCCGAACGGAATACGGGAGATTCCAGATTCGAACCCTGGCTGGGGTAATATTTTTCGCAATAAGTTCTTTACAGTGATTTTAATACTAAATCAATATCGATTTAATTAGGGTGGTGAGGGGGGATTTCTAATGTTCCAATAATAACTGTGTTTTAAGTCCTACAAATAATCGGCGCGCAGTTTAATATGTTAGAAAATACGCGTATCATTTAGAAATATTATTAAAAGCTATCTAAGATCCAAGCTTGGACCGTATGGCTCTTTCCTTTATTGATTGTATATCTTAACGGTCTTAATATATATTAGATGAATAATTTAAAGTCTTTGGAAAAATATGTTTTAAGAGAAGTAATCCAAAAATTTACCTTAAGGTTAAAACGTCAAATATTTGAGATAATGATAATAATGATAGATAGTGATAATTTATAAAATCAATATTTTTTTAAATATGGAACATATACCTATACATCTTTGTTTTTGTTATTTTAAATTATAACTTATTTTTAATTAAATGTTGACTTTTAGCATAGAAACATCTTTTAGCTTCTTAGCATTTTCTATTCTTATGATTATTTTAAAATTAAAATGTTCAAAATCTGTCGCATCTATTAATAAATTATGTATAAATTTTTTAGCAGATGTAGAGGAGTTTGTGAAATTATTCAAACACCGCAATGTTGTGATAACATTAAAATGCTACAAATTTAAAATTCTACTTAATTTTAAATTGCAACAATGATTAGAATTTCTTCGCCAGTGATTAATAACCAAAAATAATATTTAATTGACCATGACTGGCACATTTATTGAAAATGTCGATACGACGTTTCGAACCAATTTCGGCTCCTTTTTAAGTGTATAAATAAATTCTTACATAGACATTCATTAGTCACAACATGTGCCTGCAAGTCCAATCTAAGACTAAAAAAAACATTTGTCACTATAATAAAAAACGTAGAAGAGATCGCAACCAAAAGAAATGTGTCAAAACTTACATGCTATGTGCGTTATAAAATAAAATAGATTGTGTTCAAAAGCACGTCTGCACGCCACGGTTACGAACAACACAATAAGCAAAATCATACACAAACAAAAATAAAATAAAGGTTGATCACATGGCCCCTATTAGTCGGTCATATATTACTGTCATCTTCTCCGTATCTTTTTGGAGGTTGATCGTCTGATTATGTTTTTTGATGAAAAACATCTCAGCAATCTCTCTCTTTTTGAAGTGTTTTTCTTTGTGTAGAATCTTTGCTTCTTAGCCAATTAAACACATGGTTCAACTCAAGCCGATGTTTGCTTATTACCGAATGCTTACTAGCGTGCTTCTTAATGTTCGTTTCATGCTCTTTAATGCGTGTTTCAAGATGCCTTTTTGTTTGCCCTATATACGTAGCATTACAATCTGAACAATCAATCTTATAAACCAACTCAATTTGTTTCATATCCTCCAATCTGTCTTTCCCCTTCTTAATAACGCAATTGAGCTTTTTAGGTACGGTGTAAACAACATCAAAACCACGGTTGCTGAAAATATTACCGATCTTTTCACTGTAGTCTTTTATATACGGAATAGTTATGAAATTTCCCATATTAACAATGTTATTTGTCTCATCATCCTTATCTCTTGTAGCGTTGCGGTATTTGATGTCCTTTATTCGTTGTTTGATACATTTATTAACAACATGTATCGGGTAACAATTATTGCTCAGAATTTCTTTAACAATTTCGATGTTAGTCGTATGAAACCGTTTATCAGACAAATTGCATTTGCATTTGCGTTTATCAGACAAATTTAAATTGCAAGACTTATATATTTCTGGTCAAATTTTATTATTTTAATGTGTCAATATATGCAGCGCTTTTAAAAATGCAACAGTAGCCTTGATTTGTAAATTTTGTTGCCACATAACTGTGTATGTAAATATAATACTGTATATAATATCTACTGATACTTTACATGAATAGCAATAAATCTATAATAGTTTATGTAAATTTCTGTGTAGTGAGAGCTGTGAAAGCAATGCTACCGTACTTTGCCGTATTGAATACCAAGTGACATATGCAAAAGTTAACTTCGAATTCTGAATGTTCGTACCGCGCGGTACACATAACGCTCCACTGCATCTAAAAGCGAAATTTGACTCTGCACCATTCAACTCGGTGTTTCAATGTACACTAAACTTCTTATTTTTATCAGTTTATAATTGGACGGATTTGCAAACATATGGTATGTAAACAATTTCTTTTTAATGAGTTTAGAAAAATAAATTTAATATGTAAACTGTTAAACAATAAATCCGAGAAAAGCAATTGATTTAAAAGTTTCAACAAATTTTTTATTTATTTTAAATTATCGTATAATTTTAAATTATCGTATAGGTAAAGTTAAGTATCATGTTAGAGGAAGTAGTGCAATTTAAAACATATTTTTTATTCAGATAATATTTCTCCTATTTTTCTTCTCATGATATAATGAAAAGTTTTAAAAATATTTAACATGATGTATTAATAATGTGAGCATAATGTTAACAATGCAGTGTCAATAATGCAACTGTGAGCATCATCTGATAACAAGAGGTGGAGTCACGCAGCGAGCGCGGCGAGCGACGCGTGACACGACCGCGCGCCGAAAAACTATGGTCCACCTCTCGCTATCAGATGATGCTCACCATTGTTAATAGCTAAACCATTTCACATGTCTACCGAGTCCGGCCTTTCCACGCGCACATTGACTCATTGTCAGATAGTTTAATTAATACCTACTCAACAACTATTGCTAATTTTTTTTGCAACATAATAATACATGACTTTCTTTTCAATTTAAGCCAATTTACCTTCACACTTCGGCTTTGTCAAAAGTCGCCGGACATATCCTGTATATATGCATATTTTACTTTTCTTTGTTATAACTTTATAATCAAGCTTTTATGGATCTATATTTATGTAATATTTTTGCTCTGTTATGTTTTCTCTGTTAATATATACTCTGTTCAGCGAGAGATAGTTCACGCATCGGACGAAAACTCGTTTGTTTCGCGCAGGTCTCCGCTCACAGAACGTCTATTTACGTATATGGTGCGCCACGCTCTAGGGACTTTACCCCCACTTTGCCCGCCTATGCGCAGATCGTGAACTATCTCTCGCTGAACAGGGTATAGGAATTTATTTTTAACTAATCTTTAACTTGAACATAAAAACATTCGAAATACGTCAGAGACAATTGTGGATGGTAAAGATATTTTGAAAAACATACTATTTTTGAAAAATCTAATTACAATGTTATGAAGTGCCTTTGGAACCATAATGATTTTGTTTAAAACATTTTCTCACACATCTTTTTTGTCGTTTCGATAATAGATATACCTTTAGAAATATATAAAAGCCGATTTTTTCCAAAAAAATATTTGCATAAGAGCGCTCTTATAAATAAGAAATACTATACATCTTTCTTATCTTGATCTACACTATATCCAATATATCCAAAGCTTATCATAATTGAGGTGAGACACTCATTGTTAGGTTGGTTTCCTTGTAAATAAATTTTCTATAATCATTTCAGCAAATACATAAATTCTGTGTAATAATAACCCTCTGGAAATAAGTACACCATAATATCATGTATACAGACTTTGCTTAATAGCTGAATATATCTTCGTACATACATCTTCATTTATAAAGCATTTCAGTTTCGTTGGAATTTTGCTACCGTTTAGATTTACGGATAAAGTTTCCATATTAGTTATTACGACAGTCACAGAGATCATTTCTTGATGAAGCTCTAGCAAGAAGTAGTTATTGATTTTCCGTTAACTCTGTCTTTTTTGTTGTTGTTATTATTGATATTCTATTTCGGATAAATAGTTATAACAAAAAAGAAATTGAGTTTTGGACAACAAAGCAGCGTATAATACAATTATATGAAAAATACACTTTTTAAGTTTACAAAATAAAATGTAACTCATTTTCGGGTAATTGTAAACATTTTCCGTTCTATTATTATTTTATTACTAATATCAAAAAAGAGTTATTATTATTTTATCACTAACATCAAAAAAATTATTACCCTTATCTATAGTTTTGAATTTATTTAATATTTTGGTTCTATTTATCACTAGTCAACAAAAAACTTTTGGAAATAAAACTATTCTATACAAATCCCTTTAGAAA